>JAAGAY010006879.1:28515-67995 GCA_011801015.1 Ardeotis arabs | reverse complement strand
GGTTCCAAAGGGAAAGTAACCTATTAAAAAAAAAAAAAAAAAAAGATATTTTAATACGCAGTTTTGGGATGGCAAAAAAAAAAAAAAAATCACATCCAAGACATCGACCAGTTTAGGGTAGAAGTCACACTTGGCATGATGGGCTACACTCACTTCCACCAGCTCCGTACCACCATGGGGACATCTGTGGACCAAGCATCAACCACAGCAGCCTCCTGATTTTTGTCCAATCTCCTTCTTTTCATTTTTCCTGGGTTGTGGTCAAAGAGTTTCCCTCAAACTTTTAACATCTAAACCCTAAAACTTACTCCAGTAAACCCAGTCTGTGCCAGTGCATGGTGTCAGCACTTCAGAGGGCACCGTGTTGTTGAGCTGGGCTAGGCAGCCAACCATCCGGATCAGGAGGAGCTGGATGATGCTGAAAGGTGGTGGATGCCCCATCCCTGGAAACGTTCAAGGCCAGGTTGGCCGGGGCTCTGAGCAACCTGATCTGGTTGGAGATGTCCCTGCTCCTTGCAGGGGGGTTGGACTGGGTGGCCTTTAAAGGTCCCTTCCAACCCAACCCAAACCATTCCATGATTCTATGATTTTATTCTGCGGTGCTGCTAACGGAGCTGACCCAGTGGCTTGCTGCCACGGAAAGGGGGGAGATCCTGCCCCCCTTCCCAGGCTCAGTCATGCAATCTGTTCCCTCCCTCGTGCCAGCTCTGTGGCTCATCAGGCCCTCCCACCACCCACCCTCGCTAACCCAGGAGAAAACACAGCTTTCTGCACCCCTTCCTCTCTCGCTGAGCCTGGTCCCACCAGGTCAGCAGGCCAAAGATGCCCATGAAGGCACCTACCAAGCTGCAGGGCCCATGCAGGACCACGCCGCTGTAGGTGGGCCCTCCCTCTTTCACCGTCTGCTTTATCAAGCTCTCTGCTAGTGGTTTTAGACCGGGAGAGCTCATTTATTTCTAGGTCAGCAGAAAAAAGGACCAGGGTATACGCACCCTGAACAAAGTTTATATTTACATCATGGAGGAGAGAGGGACCACTTGAATCACAGGTGGCAGTTAAAGCTCTCTATTAGAGACAAGCCTTTACCCCAAATCTCATTGAGTGCCACAAAAATCAAACGCTTCACATTCTTCCCCTGCTAAGCCTGCCAATTTTTTGTGCTAATTATAATTTCATCTCTACGACTTCCACTGGAAGGTCTCGGAGCATTTTACCAACACTACTGAATTAAGCCTCATGGATCCAATTTACAGTTGGAAAGGGCAAAGACCTGAGAGGAAGAAAAATTTTTTTTTTAAAAAGTACAGAAGGCAGCAGCAAAGCAGTGGGTCCTGGCTTTTCTCCCCTCCGCTTCACCCTCAGCGTCATCCTTCTTCAAAGAAGTGGAGAACAAAACCCACCAACCCTGTGACTTTTCCACTCTGCCCAGTATTCAGGTGAAGATGTTCCTCCCAAAAATATGGAAAAGGTCCTAATTATCCAAATAGGTCCTTTGGGAAAGGACCAAGGCTGCACCTGCATCCCCAAAAGAGCCGCATGGCAAAGGGACACCCCAAAACGGGAAGAAGGAGGTAACAATTTAATGATTAAGCAGCCCAATTAAGCCACAGACAAGCCGATCCATCCTGGGCTCCCAATGCTATTAGGTATCACCGCATACGGAAAAATAGGGCTCATCCCATTCTCTCCTAAGCTGCTCATTGGGCATCAAGCTTCGTTGTTTACGACAAAATTTAAATGCCCGTTATAGTGGTGGATACCTCAAAATGCCAGAAAAGGCATTGGCTTGAGTCCATGTTAAAATACCTGAAGGAAAGGAAAATATTAAGCACTAGATCTTCACACGGGCCTTAAGGTTCCTAATTCTCCTTGACTGCAAAGGGATTTAGTAATTTTAATTAGTTTCTGATCTTGGCCTAATTGTTGACAAAATGCAATTCAGAAAAAAAGAGGGGGAAAAAAAAAAAGAAAGCAAACATTTTGTACAAATTCTAGGTCAAATTAACGATTGTCTGATCAGGACATACCATACCTGACATTCGGAAAGGCATGAAGATGGTCTCGTTTGTATCGGGATGGATGATGGCCTGGAAAACAGTCAGACAGACACAGTGAAGGCACAGCTCTACAAATGGCACCTTCGACCGGACAGCACCGGGGAACGAGGGTGCAAATCATTTTGTGCGGCTCGGGAAGCAAACGGATGGTGGGAGACCCTCGTAAGGACTCACGCGGCCTAGCCACGGCAGACCGAGTCACACCGAGGAACGTCTTCCCCATTTGCAGGTACATCCACGCAGCAGGTCGTAGGAAGCCTGAAACGCTGCTGTTGAGTTGGGATAAAACCAGGCAGGGGTGGGTCACCGTAAGGGTGACCCAAATAAAATCCCCTCCCGTGCCACAGGATTTGGATTTGCCAGATCATTCAACCTTTACGTGCATCCACAGCTTCTCAGCCAACGCCGGTGGCTGCGGGCAGCCCGACCTCCACGGAAATCCTAAATCCGTTTTACAGACAACAACGCTCACTTGGCTCATTTTCACCAAATTTTACAACGAGCCCAGAAGGTTGCACCAGTATTAAATGGTTTGGGGATGAAAAACCAACCCCCGAGCGACGCGGGACTGCTGAGAAGGAAGGTACGACACAGTCACAAGCCTTACCAAAGAACTGTCAAAGTATTTCCAAAAGCCTGGAGACAAGAAGTCTCTTGACTAGACAGGAAGGAGAAAATGAAGACATCAAAATATATAAATACAAAAAAAAAAAAAAAAATCAGACTCTTTGGTGGCAACTGTGTTCTCTGCATTTACATTTCTGCGGCAAGACAAAACAGCACCTGGCAAAGTCAATGATGGAGAGGAGGACAGCATCCCTCAGCAGAAAGGAAAAAACAAGCAGCAATAGTTGACAGCAATAATGAAATATTTTAAAAATGTATTACCTGCTTGATTTTTTGAGCTCCCCACAGCTAGAAAAAAACAAAAGAGAATATTGCATTTTAAAAAACAAGCAAGTTTTTTTTACAAAACAAGTTTTACACCAAGCCCCAAATATTCATCTTTTAGCTGCCGTAGTAAACGATGCAAGGGATTGCTTTAAAAGAGACGCGTTTTCCGCACCCTTCCAGGGTGTATTTAAAAATCCTTTACACACACCGAGCTCCTTCAAATCTGCCTGGCCGGTAAGACCAGCAAGACCAGATAGAACGGTACAAAAGAATAGCGACAGCCAGACTTCACGCTCTGCTATAAGCTTTACAAATCAAGAATCATCTCGGCAACTCCGCCGCAGGGAGATCTCAAGGTAAATTTAGCACAGCGTCGCCTTGGATGAGCTTCCTGCGGAAACCGGGGCTCGCTGCGGAACAAAGGTGGAGCAAGCTCTGCAGGGAAATAAAATAAGTATCTCTTCAAATAAAACCTGGATTCAGAATAAGCCGGACATTGCTCTTCATTTTTCACAGGAAGGGAAACACTTGTACCGAAAAACGCTCATGAAGAGGAGAAAAAAAAAATAAATAAATCTCATTTAAAACTCTCACGAGTGCCTAGTGTTATTTACCGACTGTAATTCAGCAGCATCGGAACACCCCACATCAGGCTCGGGCGGCGGGGATCCGCGAGCACCGGGGCAAAAACGCCCTACGGGAGCTGCGGGTAGAGCTGAGGAGTAGGTGCCTGGCTCCAGGAGATGCTCTCCATAAACCCAGTTTGCCCACTGCTTAACGAAGCCGGAGGGTTTTCCTCCACGAATTGCGCCGAAACGCAAATTACAGTCTCAGAAAAATCTCCCCTTTTGATGTATGTGATGAAAAACCAGGACTCCTGTGAAATATCCCAACAGATCATCGCTTTTACTACTAAAAACTGCTCTGCTCAGCCCAAGTCTGGGTCCAACCTCCGGGCGCCGGCTGGTGTTACACCTCTGTCTGACAGCCTCCAGCCTTGCCTATTTTTGCTCCTTGCGCAGGTACGTGGAGTTGCTAAAGCCACCTTTTAACTTCCCCTTAAAGAAAAAAAAAAAAATAAAATAAAATAAAACTCATCTGAGCCAGGAGACTGGCTGTTTCCTTGGCAAAGCGCGTTTGCCAATCTTTTAGCCACCCTCGTGGCTCTTTTTCATCTTTCCAATTTGTCAACATCCTCTCGAATCGAGGCCGCCAGAAACCAGGCAAATTATTCCAACAACAGTTGTAGCGGTGCCAACCCAAGGGTAGGCCAACCTGACGAGTTCTGCTCTTGCTGTGGAGAAATCCAACGACGGCGATAGCTCTTTTCGCTCCGAGAGCTCGCGTTTGCCCGCTTGCCCACCAGAACGTCCACCCAAGCGCCACGCGCGTATTCTGCGATGCGGGCATAGACGCTTAAGATTTTATCATTATTACGGTACTAATTGAGCCCCGTTCTGCCATTCATCTTCACCCAAGGTTTAGTGCCTTCCCCAAATACAAATCCATGAAAATACTGTTGGATTAAGGTAATTATTCTATTATAAATAGCATAAATTGACCCACTGACACCAGTAACCTCAGCACTTCAGTCCAAATTCAGCTCTCGCTCCAGAATTAAATCATAGAATCACAGAAGGGTTTGGGTTGGAAGAGACCTTCAAAGCCCACCCAGTCCAACCTCCCTGCCAGGAGCAGGGACATCTCCAACCAGATCAGGTTGCTCAGAGCCCCGGCCAACCTGGCCTGGAATGTTTCCAGGGATGGGGCATCCACCACCTCTCTGGGCAACCTGGGACAGTGCTCCACCACCCTCAGCATAAAAAAAATTTTCCTCATGTCTAATCTGAATCTACCTCCCTCTGTTTTGAACCCATTAACCCTCGTCCTGTCACAACAGGCCCTGCTGAAGAGTCTCTCCCCATCTTCCCTGCAGCCCCCTTTGGGCACTGGGAGGCTGCTATCAGGTCTCCCTGGAGCCTCCTCTTCTCCAGGCTGAACAGCCCCAGCTCTCTCAGCCTGGCCTCACAGGAGAGGTGCTCCAGCCCTCACATCATCTTCATGGCCTCCTCTGGACCCTCTCCAACAGCTCCATGTCCTCCTGATGTTGGGGGCTCCAGAGCTGGACGCAGCGCTGCAGGTGGGGTCTCACCAGAGCAGAGCAGAGGGGCAGAATCCCCTCCCTCGACCTGCTGGCCACGCTCCTCTTGATGCAGCCCAGGATGTGGTTGAAGCTCCATGATGAACTCCACCGCATGCAATAAGTCACTGGAATACCTAAACGTTGCTTTTTTAAGGAAAATCTTTATTTCCCATTTTACACAGGGAATGGGAACAGGGTTTCAGGGACACAAAGAGACAATCTTTGTGGTTGGCAGAGACCAGATGTATCTGCCCTCAACGGTTCTAAAATCCAAAGGGTGGGAGGATGCACGCCCAGAGATCTGCCAGGGCCTTTCTGCACCTGCCTGCCCACCAGCTCGAGGACTTCCAAGGGGCGAAGGTGGAAGTCCTCGAGCTGCAGGTGACTACGCAGAGCGTCCCAGTAACCCTGCGGCTGCCCAGGTCTCGTCTATCTTGGACGTGAAACGAAATCACGGGATTTTCCTCTCCAACTGCAAGCACGAAGACTAGCAAAAAGGAAGAGGGATGGTTTCTGAGCCAGCTCTATGGCTTTTTTGGTCAAATTATCTAATTTCATTAATTGATCCCAATATTTATGCATTTTCCTGCTGCAGTGCAAATATTGTTAGAACATGCGATTTCATTACTTCTCAGAAAGAGACTTTACAAGATGCACCTGATGAGTCACCTAAAGATTCTGCCAGCTCATTTTCACTTTTTTCTCCTCTAATTCATTTTCTGTCTGCGGCGTTTTTCAATAGCTCCAGTTCTCTGACGAGCCTTGCCAGCTGGGGGGCTCGTTTCTGAGAGCAAGGCTCTATTTTTGCTGGGGATTTCATTCACGGTCTCTCCGGCCATCTTCGAGAAGCAGCCAGATTTTGATCTCATTTACGCTAGCGTGAATCCAAAGCATCCTCGCTGGAGGACGTGGAGTGACTCCGGATTCGTGCTCAATTTCTCTTCGATTTAGGTCCATGATCTCTAAATATAGGCAGCCTGTACTGGGTGGGTCTCCTACAATAGATGATCTTCCTTTCCATCACTTTTGCTGTATGTTACCGGCTCAAAGCTGCATAGGGGTTCTGCCACCGTTGAAATTTGGGTGCAAGAACCCAACCTGCTCCTACATGGGTTTACACCAAAGAAGCTCAGAGGACAAGGGGGCAGGAGCGTTGGAGCACTGCTCACATATCCCGCTATCTGCCCAGCAACTTAAGCAGGTGGTGATGGACAAGTTCCTCCAGCCGGTGGCCATTTCAGCCTTCCACCAGGACAGGTCAGGCTCTGCTTTGTGGAGATGTCCTTCATGGTCGTGGAGGAACCAGCTCCAGGACCATTCACAAGTACTCCCACCACCAGCATCTCAGGACACTGGACTCACAGATGAGATTTCCATCCATCCTTCCCAGGATTCTGCTTTTTCTACAATTTTTCGAGCAAGAGGACCTCACCACTTTGCTTACCACCTACAGCAGATAGCCTTAAAACTCTGAACTCAGGAACCCAACTCAGTTATCCAAAAACATTACACATTTATGACATTTAAGGAAGGGTATCAAACACTGCCACAACCTAAAGAGAACCAAGGCTGCGGTGAGGAGCTAGAGACCAGAATAACTCTTGGAGGACAGATATGATCTTTGGTTGCCAGGACATTCATTAGCATTCCTTATTTAGCAGCAGAATTGCAGCTTAGAGAAAGCTTTCAAAACCAGTATTTATTTAAAGAATATATCCAGCCCAAATCTATTAGCTAACACCTGCCACTGTAAAACAGTACAAAGGGTAACAGTTATTTTTAAGATATTAACTTCCCTCCTATTAAATACGGTAAGATTTCATGGTCTTGGGCTCAAAGACAGGATTTTTCCTTTTCCTCTCTGCACAAAGTTTCATCTAGGTTAGAAAACCACGTTTACAAACTCTTCACCCTTGTTTACAGGAGGCTCCAATGCTGCTAAAACCAGCAGCCAGCTCCTACGCCAGTGCAGTTGGCCGTATCTGGACCACCTACTACATCACTGAAGTCGGCCTCCAGCGTCTCAGGTCAGGAGAGCACCAACAGGTTCACACCACCTACTCCTTGGCGTTGCCAGCACCCACCTCCCTACGGTCAATGGAGGCAGATTTGATGTTGGGAACCTATAATAGATCATAGAATCCTAGAATGGTTTGGGTAGGAAGGGACCTTCAAAGCCCACCCAGCCCAACCCCCCTGCAAGGAGCAGGGACATCTCCAACCACACCAGGTTGCTCAGAGCTCCGGTCAACCTGGCCTGGAATGTTTCCAGGGATGGGGCACCCACCACCTCTCTGGGCAACCTGGGACAGTGTGCCACCACCCTCAGCGTAAAAATTTTTTTCCTAATATCCAATCTGAATCTGCCTTCCTCTATTTTAAAACCATCACCCCTCCTCCTGTCACACCAGGCCCTGCTGAAGAGTTTCTCCCCATCTTTTCTGCAGCCCCCCTTGAGGTACTGGAAGACTGCTATAAGGTCTCCCTGGAGCCTCCTCCTTCCTTCAACTCTACGTGCCAACAGGACCCCAGTTCCTTGCCCAATACTGCGGTAGACATTGAAACGATCTTAAATCCACGGGTGTGTGCTCTGGATATGCCACGTCAGCTTTTCTCTGTAGAGAAAATTGCACGTTAAACACCCTTAACGACAAGGCACAGGTATTTTCAAAGTGCTAACGAGGAGTCACCTGGTAGATGAGCCCTATGTACACGAGAAAACACAGCAGTTGGATCTCGAATGACTAAGTGGCCTACTTGCCTTAGACTTTGCACCAACATCACTCCAACAGTTCGCAAAATTCCCCTGGTAAAGGGGGAAGAGGAAATCCTCCGAAAGGTGAGTATTTCCAGTTAATTTATTTCATCTGCCCAGCCAAGCAGAGACAGAGTTCCATCTCCAAATCTGCTCATCCCCTGCTCGCTCCATCAGGGAGGTTCTTGCCCTTTCACGGCACCTCGCCTGCACCCACGAAATCTGGATTTTAATGAAGTAACAGCCTGGAGTTTGCACCCCAGCAGAAACTGCCAGGAGTTTCACACCCCGGGAGTCGCAAGGTTTATTAAAGCAAAGCTCAGGCTACCTACCCCACACCGAATTCCAAATATTGGGTGCCGGCAGCAGAACGTGCGATGCAGCAAAGCTCCTTCTGAAGAAGAGCAATCTGCTTTCACGCATGTGGCTACTCAGAGGCCTCCAAAACCAGATGGGCTTTCCAACAACCCCGATTGTTTAAACGGTACAAAACCAGAGGAAAAGAAGAAAAAAGAAAACCTTGCTCAAAAGGCGTAAGTCACCGTGCTTGGAAAGCTCACTGAGGAACACTTCAGAGCAGCAACAGGGATCCGGCGTTGCACTAGTGTCAAGCGATAGCGATGAATAAATTTTAACCTCATTCTGGATCCCTTAACTGGTAGTCCAACAGCTAGAGTTGACACGGGAGGTGGGACTCGTTCCCTCTAACAGACATCTACCACAAAACAAACACCCACTGCAGCAAATTCTCTGCATTTCCTTTATTTCAGTGGTTCCGCTCGTCCTGACCAGATGACCACTACGGGCCGCACAACCTGCGCTCCAGCAGTGCTTGCTCCTCTCCATTGACTTTACGTTGGACCTACATGACTCTGGCTCAACTCGGGTTTGGCTCCAGAAGAAAAAACACTCTGAAACGTCAAGCACCTGCAGCTCGTACCGACTTCGGCATGGCTTGCAAAGCTATGGCATCTTTTGGATTCCAAGGGTAGTTTGATGAAAGTTGATGATTTTATCTTAGAACACTTTTGTTTCACTGTGCTTCTGAGAGGCGTTGCTGGTTTTTAAGTTTATATGGTTACGGATGAAGATCACCCAAGCGCCCACTGCACTGCACTCTCCAACATCTCACCCTGTCTTACAGCACCATATTTTGGGTGCAGTTTTGGGCCCCTCAGTACAAGCAGGACGTTGAGTTGCTGGAGTGCGACCAGAGAAGGACAACGAAACTGGTGAGGGGTCTGGAGCACCAGTCTGATGAGCAGTGGCAGCTGAGGGAACTGGGGTTGTTCAGTCTGGAGAAGAGGAGGCTGAGGGGAGACCTCACTGCTCTCTACAACTGCCTGAGAGGAGGCTGTGGGGAGGTGGGTGTTGGTCTCTTGTCCCAAATAACTTGTGATAGGAGAAGAGGAAACAGCCTCAAGTTGTGGCAGGGGAGGTTTAGGTTGGATACCAGGAAACACTTCTTTACAGAAAGAGTGGTCAGGCACTGGAACAGGCTGCCCAGGGCAGTGGTGGAGTCACCATCCCTGGAGGTGTTCAAAGAATGTGTAGATGTGGCACTCCAGGACATGGCTTAGTGGGCACGGTGGTGTTGGGTTGATGGTTGGACTTGATGATCTTGGAGTTCTCTTCCAACCTCAAAGATTCTGTGATTCTACGATTTTCCCCCACTGCCTTTCTCGTTATTAAATGGTGGTCAGTCCATTCCAGGCAGCATCCCCAGAACATCTCAGCAGGTAACATGAAGGGAAACAAGTATCCATCTATTTTTAGTATTTCACCAAAACTGAACACCAGTGCCAAGCACGAGGCAGTCTGGTGCAGCCCTACAGAACTACAACGCGTTCTGCTCCACTCCCCACCCGTGCTTTCCCTCCCAGGAGTGCCATCACTCATGCTGCGCGTGGCTTTCTCCCACTTCCCTCCAGCTTCAGTCCCAAAATCCCACTTCTTGAAAAGTGATATTTAACACAGAGACAAATGCACACCGCAAGCTCCAGCCAAGATTTACAGTGGTGGAATCCCAAACCTTTTGGTTCCACATTTAACGTCACCTGAATGTCTGTAAACCTGGCTGATGTTCCCAACCCTACCTGCTAATATTTATGGAATCTGATGCCTGGCTTTATTAATAAACACGGAAAATAGGGCAACAAAAGCCACCGTCTACACTTGCTCCTCAGGAGGAAACCTCACTAATGGATCTTTTACAACCTTTCTCCTAATAATCGTTACGTTAAAAAGGTTTTAGCTCTAAGGAGATAAAGATCAAATGACCCAATGCATGGGATAAATCACACAGGGTATCCATAAATTTTCTACCCTGGACCTGGTGCTAAAACAAGTCAGCAAAAGCGGCACCAGAAGCTTCTGCTCCTCTTCTTGGATGCCAACAGAAATCTCCTTCATTGTCCTAAGCATCATTCAGCTGCGCCGCGAGCTGCTGCCCGCCTGCAGAACCATAAAGTCTTCAAACAAACTCATGCGTTGAAGAGCACCGGCCGATACCTGCCCGCGCCGCAGCACCGCAAGGCAACCGCCTCGGCGTTGGGAAATGGATTGGAAACCGCCAGCAATTCCGGCAAAATACATGGATTTACACAGCTACAAAACCAAGTGTAGGTGGAACGAGAATCAAGTCCCGATAAAAATAAGACAGCACTTAAATAACACTTCGCAGCTTCGCAGCACTCAATAAACATTAACTAATTAATCCTCATGGCATTCTGCCGGAAAGACTAAAGCAGAGGAAGAAGCACTCGCTTGCAAACCATGACTTGCACCAGGGTTGGACAAGGACTTAGACGCCATTACACGGTTCAAAGCACAGCTTCGGTAACCAGGCTTGCTAATCCAACTTGGCCAACAAGATCAGATTTGTTTCAGATTATTTTAGCCGTACGGAGCTTGCAAATCTCATTAGGTTTGTAATCAAGACATGACTTTAGATAAACTCTCTTAAATCCTCAAATGATGAGATGAAGCAAAGCCAATTTCTCACTGAGTAAGGGTGTCAACAGTCAAACTTAGCGTGGTTTCTTTGAGGTGCAGCAACCTCCAACACCTCTGCCCAAGCTCCCAAGGTGCCTTTTGCCCTTTGCCGGTCTGGAAATGATGCCCAAGATGGTTGACCCACCTTAGACCATCCACAGAGAACACTTAGATTACAGAAGACAGAAGGTCCAAGTTCAGCCCTTGGACCAGCGAAGAGCCTCCCTTCCCGGAAAGAAAAGGAAGCAGCAGGACAACCGAGATATCCACGTTTTATCGCATCCTGCAAGAAACCAGAGTGGGGGAAAAAAAAAAAAAGTACAGTTTACTGCAAATGGACCTCTTCGCTCTTCATCAACACTGCTAAGAAAAGCTATTATTCTCCAAAAGGGAGGCTGTTTAGCCTCCGATAGATCCATTGTTCTCTGCTGTGTCTGGGACAGCATGAGCGGCTCTTCCCGCTGCTAAGATGATTGAAGGAGGAACACAGGAATAAATAGCTGCCCATTAAGGCGGTGAGCCTCTTTTCACTTCACTGATACTAATGGGGAAGAAATGAAACAGTTTCAAAACAGCCAGTCGCCAAAACCCGCATTCGGAAAGGCTGAGGAGTGAGAAGTCACAAGTGGCACACCGCAGTTCATGCGCCGCCAACGCTCGCAGGAAGGGGCTGGCTGGAGAATAGCAAGTGTCTGTCTCCAAGGGACAACTTCAAAAAAGCTGCATTTTTCCTCTCACTGCAGATCATTCACTTTGGGTTTATTTTTATTTCCCCCCCTCTCCAATCACCCCTTATGCTAAAGGAGTGAAGCTTTCAGGGTGGAGTTTCTGAGGGTACAAAATTGGGCGATAGAGCTGTCTCGCTGCTCTTGATTTCTAACAAATAAATATTCACGCATTTTAACATCTCTGTATGAGAAAACACACAGTCCAACGAACAGACCGATTTCCAACAGTAACTCTAGGGACCTGTGTTGGACTAGATGACCTCCTGAGGTACCCTCCAGCCTATGATCCTATGGTAGACAAAGAGGAAGATCTGGATGGATCAAAAAACCTAAACACTTTGTAGCTCCAAGACACCAGGATTTTAGTCAGCGAATGATCCACAGCTCGAAATGTTTAGTTTTGGTCTTAACAAATCTGGGTTCATCTCCTACCTCCACCACAGGCTCATCTTCAGCAGCCCAAGCTGGTATGTGTTTATGGTACGACAGCCCCACCACCCCTCCCCATCTTAGGCATGCGCGCCACGTTGTACAGAATCATAGAATCACTAAGGCTGGAAGAGACCTCCAAGATCATCAAGTCCAACTGTCAACCCAACACCACCATGGCCTACTAAACCATGTCCTGGAGTGCCACATCTACACGTTCTTTGAACACCTCCAGGGATGGTGGCTCCACCACTTCCTCTGCGGCGCAGAGCAGACAGAAAACACAGGGAGCTGCTCGAGTCAGAAAACGAAGCGTTTTGGGAGGAGAGGGAGGGAGCTCTGGTTTTGATTAAGATCAGCTCTCTGAACCAGCTGTGCCAGCGCAAGCCAGCAAGGAGGTGGGAACACATGGCCGGGAGGAGAGGAGGCAGCGCCGACTTAGATCAGCTCACGCTGTCATGGCATCGCGCTTTCCCTTGCGATATTCTGGGCACGGAGTAAATTTGTAGTAGATCACACAAAAAGTTCACGGAATGACAAATTGAATAGGTATCGTCTTTATGGCGGGTGCGCGTTTCCTCCGCAAGACTAACGGCTGCGTGCCTCCAAGGGTTGCGTTTAGTTTTTATTGGGTTAAAAAATAAAAACCTTGCCCAGAAAAAGCATCGCTCGCTCTTGGGAGCCCTCCTTCAACGCAGGCGAAGAACCCTGAGACACTCCTGCTATTCTGCGGCTCTTTGCCTCTCTCTGCTGGCAGGACCACGGGGAGAAGCCGGGGCGCCAGCCTCAGATGGGGACGGAGGGGAGGTAGAAGAGGACGATGAGCCTTCATCACCTTATTTCTTTGACTGGGTTCTACTTCTTGTTTAGATACCAAGTTTTTAGGACAGAGTGGTAGGAATCTACAAACGGGGCAAATCAGGGCTCTGATCCTAACTTGCTCATCAGCCTAATAAAAAAAAAAATTAAAAAAAAATAAAAGTATAAGGTATTCTGGGGGAAGAGTTGAAAGTTAAGAGCAGCCTGAAGCTCCTAATAAAATTTTCCCAGTGCTGATACCTTACTGGAGTCCTTCCAAGGCGGATCTTCAGCGCCTTGACGTCTTTGTCCACATGTGACGTTCATCACTGTTTAAGGGGGCACGTATTTCTGTGGCACCGAGCACAAAAAAAAAAATAAAAATAAAAAAAATCACCCAGAAAAAAAGCAGCTGTGTGGTGAAACGGGAGCAATTTAAATCTCTCTCTACCCGATAGCCGCCGAGCGCTGCTTCTCTCTAACTTTTTCCACCGCTGACACGCCAGCGGCAATCTGTTCCTCCAATCTGTGCTGGTCTGGCGGACAGGTTGGGCAAGGGACTCCCGCGCGTGCACGCAGGACGCAGATGCCATCCTACAAACGAGCGCGAGGAGCCTGACGGTGACGGACAAAAGCCACAGCTGGTCCAGCCTTTGGGTCCGAGGCGAAACCTCAGCACCAAGCTCCGGAAAACGTCGGCTTTTAAGCGAGTTGGCCTTCCATCCGTGTTTATCAGGCTGATATTTTCCCAGCCCTGTTTTTCTAGGAGAAAGTACTCCCTCAAATGAAACCTTCTTACTCCAGCGGAGATTCCCTCCAGGAGGCAGTTTGGGGAATTGCCTGCCCTGTGTCGAATTGGATACGTTACAGTCTATACCTTCTGCTGCAAATTGGCTCCCAGCGCACTCGTGTGTGTCATTTTCACCTACCCACTCGCAGATCGCGCCCGCCACCCGAGCGGCGTGCGAAGGGTCGGATCCTGCCAACCCCGGGAGCCGCTGGCGGAAAGCGTCCTTCCAAAGGGCTTGCGGCAGCGGGCCTTTTAACGCGTCTCTCTCTTGCCGCCGCGCGGTCTGTAAGGGATGCAAACTGGAAAGGTTGCTTAGGTGCAACGAGAGATCAGTAAAACGAGGCGCACAAAGCACAAAGAGCAAACGAACAAAATGAAGAAATCTTCATAGAAGGGCAATAAGACAATAGTACCTACGGAGCTGGAGAAGACAGGACATGAATGACAACCGAACCAGTTTCTCCATCAACATGAATCATAGAATCTTTAAGGCTGGAAGAGACCTCCAAGATCATCAAGTCCAACCGTCAACCAGCACCACCTTGTCCCCTAAACCATGTCCTGCAGTGCCACGTCTACACGTTCTTTGAACACCTCCAGGGATGGTGACTCCACCACTGCCCTGGGCAACCTGTTCCAGTGCCTGATGGCTCTTTCAGTAAATTAATTTTTCCTAATAGCCAGTCTAAACCTACCCTGACATAACTTGAGGCCATTTCCTCTTGTCCTATCACTACTTGCTTGGGAGAAGAGACCAACGCCCACCTCCCCTACACCCTCCTCTCAGGCAGTTGTAGAGAGCAATGAGGTCTCCCCTCAGCCTCCTCTTCTCCAGACTGAACAACCCCAGTTCCCTCAGCCGCTCCTCATCAGACTGGTGCTCCAGACCCCTCACCAGCTTCGTTGCCCTTCTCTGGATGCGCTCCAGCAACTCAACGTCCTGCTTGTACTGCGGGGCCCAGAACTGCACACAGAATCTTACACATTTCCTTTTCCCCGCCCCGCTTCTAAGGATCCTACTATTTTCTAGCTTCCTCTGGGACCAGGAGATGGAAGGGGATACACACCATCAGATGGCACGCTGGCACTTCAAACACACTTACCTTCTGCAGAAAGAGCCAAATGGAGGACACCCACGGATGCAGGTGCCAAACAGAACCAAGCAATAAGATGTTTACTAAACTCACCAGTTTTCTTGAAGTTTTCACAGCAGAATTTTGTACTTCCAGCTGTTTCTTCCAAACACTTCTGGATCCATGGAGTCCAACCACCCAACGCTGAGACACGCAACCTCCCAAAATCCCCGACCAGGACACCAAACCTCCCCAAAGCCTTCAGGAAGTTTGTTCTCCAAGCACGTTCCACACAATTCTTGCAATCCGGTTCGGGTATCTAACCCCAACGACCAGGACACCAGAAACACACCCCAAACGGTTGCACTACCAAGAATATCTTTTTATTTAGAGAAAAAATTATGAAATCATAAGAATCTGTCAGAGAGGGGGCTTAGTTACCATGTGGGGTATTTCCACTACACAGAATGTTTTCGGTTGGCTGGTGGGATTTTAATAAATGGAATTTGAAATGCCTGACTTCATAGCTACTAAAAACCAAGCCTAGCTCTTAAAAGTTCAAAGAAAAAGTTGGGTAAATAAGCAAAACTGAAGAAGTTGAGTTTGGAGCATGTTTTCTAGCTCAGATACGTAGCACTGAATAAATACTTATCAAGCAGCTATTTGTCCTTTGTTTTGCTGAGTACATAATTGATACACCTATAACAAAAATCATGTTTTTAAAACATTTTTCTAATGCAGGAAGAAACCCTAAGTTTCCCTCAATAAAAAGCTCTCAGCAGTCTAGCAACTATTGACAGTTAAGAGATCAATTCTTCATTTTTGCTAATGACGCCCAAGAAATTAGTTTTTACCACCTTGAGTTAACGGTCATTTTCCCAAACGGTGAAACCACTCCGGTTCACGAGCGAGTACAAGAGCGACGGGACGAGTGCGAGAGAGCTGAACGTGGAAGAGATGTAGGTGTTGGCAGCGCTGGTGTCCATGAACCAGCTCAGAGAGAGTAACTGGAGCGAAGCAGCATTTTCTCTGGAAATTGGCTTAGAGATGGTCATGGAAAACTAGAGCAAAGTACAATTATGGCTCTTTAGAGTTTTTTTTTTTCCTTTAGGTAGTCCATAATTCTTCCATTTTGGCTCATTTTGAAAAACCTGCTCTGAAAATGCCGAAGAGAAAGACTCGCTCTACAAGAGCCCTGTCAAGAAGATAAGTGTGGAGGAGATAGTTGACATCACATAGCTTTAGGCTTTTATACTTTCCATTTTTCATGTGATGAAACCATTTCAGCAAGCGATATAGATTGTGCTGAGCTGCTGTTATGCTTTCAGCTACTGCCTGCCATCCTTCAGGAGAACCACGAATTTCTGAATGAGGCAAAAAAAAAAAAAAAAAAAAAAAAAAAAATTAAAATAAAAGAAAAAAAAAAAAAAAAAAAAAAAAAAAAAAAATCAGTCAAAAATCAAATTACCTCTCATCTGCTGGTCTTCTGCCAGCATGTGGCAACTTCCTCAGTGCATCAGAGGTGTGTGCGACACTCCGTTATCAGCTAGGTAAAACATCAGACGGCTCAGTCTTTCATTCCAACATCAGCCCGTGTACGCGAGCCACAGAGTGGGCACCTCTCCAGAGCCGCATCAAACCCCTTTCCTGAATTAACAACCGCAAATTGTTAATGCCTCGTAGCCAGAGCCCACCCTCCAGCCATAAAAACGGTAAAACTCAGCTTGAGGAAAGCAAAAATGTATTCTCCAGGCATCTTTGCTTCACCGGTAGAAAATTTGGGGTGGTATCTACGCAAGTGAGGTGCTCCCCCTCCCCCAAAGCAATCAACCGCCACGTCGTATGTTCTGCAAATGCACCAGTAATTAATGAGACACTTCTATATCTGGCACACTCGTATTTAATTCTGCATCGACAAGCTTGCCAGCTACCCAGATCTCCCCGCACGCTCCCCTCCACCGTCCCCTCTGCCCTCACAGTTAGAAAACAACGGACGTGCAAAGTGCAAGTTTGCTGGCCTGCACTGAGAGCTGCATCCAGCCCTGCGTCCTCCACCGCCCTGTTCCCATCAGATTTACTCGTAGATCTTCGTCGTCTCAAAGACGGAAAGGAGAGCTTTTGGCTAATCAACATGAGGAGTACCCAACATCTGATGTCACCACAACCTTAGCACGCAATGAAACCCCATTTTCACACAGGCCACTTGGGCCTTTTAGTTCTTTGAAACGGTCACCACTGGCAAAGCCGAAAGTTCAGGGTTATTTTGTGACTGCAGCGCAGCAGTAAACATGAAGGCAGAATGATACCATGTGAGCTGCATGACAAGAAGATCAGAGAATCTTTGAGGTTGGAAAGACCTCCAAGATCATCAAGTCCAACCATCAAGCCAACACCACCATGTCCACTAACCATTCTCCAGACTGAACAACCCCAGTTCCCTCAGCCGCTCCTCATCAGAGTGGTGCTCCAGACCCCTCACCGGCTTCATTGCCCTGAAGATGCCCCAGGGAACAGAAACAATTAATGATGTCAATAAAAGACTCCAAAGACCACCTTTGATGCAGAGAAAAGCACATCAGAACATCCATGTGTGCAATGATTAATCACAGTTTTTAATTCCTCTGCTTAAAACTGCAAAGTAACGCCCTCCTACAGGAAAAGTTCGTTTCTAAATTGGTGGCTTTGCTTGAGAGCATAAAGGTTTTCACCCATTTGGCGACAACGATGCTCTCACAAGAGACAATCGACAACCACATTTCTGAAGATTTTCACCTGCTTTCGCTGCAGCCGTATGCAGGCAAGTAGTTTATTCAAGTCCACTCAAGAGCACGCTCAGGAGAAGAGGAGCATTCCGACCAAAAGGACTCAAGGTTTTCAAGTGTCCCTCAAGGAACACCACCATCACGGCCCAGCCCATCACGCCACGCTGGGAAGCTCCTGCTTAACCCAGGCAGAAGTTCCCATTCACCTTCACCCAGATGGATCACGGGAGTGCCACGCAGCGTTTGACGCTTTTATTGCTCAATTTACCTGCTGATTCATTACAACCAGCCAGCTCCGGAGTAAAGACGGACTGATACCTGCCAGCTTCACACATCCCTTCTCCAGGTTAAGAAGGCAGCTTCAGCTGCTTCGTAATCGTGGTTGCTCCCACCCCACCACAGCTGATTGTCATCTGCTTTCTGGTCCCTTCCATCTTTACCCTTTTTAGAGCGGTTGTGGTACCCTGGGCGAACATTCCTGTCTCACAGCCTTGACAAGATCTACCTGTAACTCGTTCCCCTCTCCCTGTGGTTTCCCTTAATTAACGCAGCAAAGCACAATTAAACACAACAACCACCACATGCTGCAATTCCACCTCGGGCTCCTCGTGGGAGAGCTACTTATCCTCCAGCCAGCGAAACTACAGAAACCCCCCTGACACGATTGACACCGGATCAAAGTGCACCGTGTTAGGATTGTCCTACAAAAAAAAAGTATTTTTCACACTGATGTGCTAATGTTTCTCTAGGAAAGGCACTTTTTGGCGTAATTTTCTCTCTCCTCCTCCACCCTACACCTTTATTTTACACTCACAACCCCACAACGCGCAGAACAAGGTCCACCTCCCGCGCACGTTGCCGTGACCGAGGGAAACGAGAAACGCGCTGCTTTTGTTTGCTCTCTCAGTGCAATTCCGAGCGAACCCTGGGTATTTCCCAGGTTTGTCACTACACAAACCCAAAATGTAGGTCAGAAGTCTGCGTGGTTTGCCACGGCGGATGACTTGGATCTCATCTGCCTGAAGGCAGATGGGAACTGACTCATCTGCTGCTGCATCATTCTCTGCTCTTCTCCTCTCCTCAACCCCGGTTTCTTTTTTCTAGCCATCAGATTACGGTTGAAAGAACGCAGTGACACCAAAAGACCAGGAGAGCAATGCCTCATACCGCACACCGCGCAGGGAGGGGACGTTTCCCATTTATCTGTTGTTGAGGCCGTGCCTTTTTCGCAACACAGCACCTACCACACGCACAGCCACTTTCTAAAGCAAATGCAAATTATAATTTTCTTCGTTTACCTGCTACACTTGTCTTTCAGGAGAAGAAATTATCACACATAAGCAAAAAAAAAAAAAAAAAAAAAAAAAAGGTTATCTGACCCACAGGGCGCGGGAGAAGAGCTCTCTACCAGTTCCATCCTTGTTTCCTCGGGAGGTGCACTGGTCCTTTGGCACGGCTGCTTTGTGTATCTCCTGAAGCTGGTCTGCCAGTCATGGAATGGTTTGGGTTGGAAGGGACCTTCAAAGCCCATCCAGTCCAATCCCCCTGCCAGGAGCAGGGACATCTCCAACCACATCAGGTTGCTCAGAGCCCCGGCCAACCTGGCCTGGAATGTTTCCAGGGATGGGGCATCCACCACCTCACTGGAGAACCTGGGCCAGTGTCCCACCACCCTCAGTGTAAAAAATTTTTTCCTAATATCTAATGTGAATCTAACTCCCTCTATTCTGAAACCATCACCCCTTGGTTTATTACAACAGGCCCTGCTGAAGAGTCTCTCCCCACCTTTCCTGCAGCCCCCTTTAGGCACTGGAAGGCCGCTCTCAGGTCTCCCCGGAGCCTCCTCTTCTCCAGGCTGAACAGCCCCAGCTCTCCCAGCCTGGCCTCACAGCAGAGCTGCTCCAGCCCTCTCAGCATCTGTGTGGCCTCCTCTGGCCCCTCTCCAACAGCTCCACGTCCTTCTGATGTTGGGGGCTCCAGAGCTGGACGCAGCGCTGCAGGTGGGGTCTCACCAGAGCGGAGCAGAGGGGCAGAATCCCCTCCCTGGCCCCGCTGCCCACGCTGCTGGGGATGCAGCCCATTCATGCTGTTCTTTACGTTACATTAAATGACACAGGACTGAAGTCTTTTGTGCACAAACACGCACCGCAAAAAAGCCCCTGTGTCGGTGGCATGGTCAGGTGTCTGCACGTGGACGGATAAGGAAGAGAGTTTGAGATAATACTCACAGGAAAAAAATTGCTGATTTTTGTTCCATGCTACTGATTTGGAGGCAAAAGGCTCAAAAAGCAGCCCAGCCCCTCTGCAGTACTCATCTCTGCTTTCACAACTGTTATGATTTCCTACAGATGAATATCAGACAAAACTCCAAAACGCAGGGTCTTGGAGAGATCCCCCAGCCCAACCCAATTTCCCAAAGCAGAAGTTCTACCCAAAGCGACCTTTCTCTCAGCAGCTGCCTAAGCCCTGCTAAGATCTTCACATCCGCAGGGTTTCCACAACCTCCAGCAGCTTCCCTCCCAGCAGCACGAACATCACCCAGCAAAAAGTACCACCGCTGATGGCATCATCTACACCATGAGGACATCCAGGGGGTTATACGTAGCCCAAACATTTATTTCAGTGAAGAAATTTCAATTTCAACAGGAACACAGTAGGAGAGGGGGCTGACCCATCGCAGCTGCTGGTACAAGAACCTAGAGAACTGACAGCAAGGTTTCCTTCAGCTAAAAATATAAAATAACTTTTTTTTTTAATTGCACAAGCACACTTTGCGCTGGAAAGGGAAGCAATAGCGTTGGCCAAAGCCAACTGGTAACTCTGCAAATCATAATCCGCAAACTTTCTGCTTATTCTAAACACAAAACTGGCAGGTTTGTGCTGCAAACCCCTTGCTATCGCTTCTGCCCAGCAACGTTTATAACGTGGGAATTTCAGAACCCCCCAAAATTCACTACAACACACTGGCAGCTGAGCTGCAAGGGACCAGAAGCAACACTGAAGGAGTCAGCCATCAATGAGCAGCGCCGGTTCGGGGTTTTACCGGTAGAAATATCCCAAAAAGCCCCGCAGCGGTGCATTTGACTGCAGACACAGCCTGAAATGCCACCCCATCCTCCCTCCTTTAGACTGCAGGAAGAAGTGGAACTTCAACGAAAGGCTTTTTCCTCTTACCTCTTTGTTGGTGACTCCCGGGGGCAAAGTCCCATGCTTGTAATCCTCCAACAACTGCACAGCTTCCTTCAGACGGCTCTGCGAACAAAACAGAGCACGGGTTGGAACGCTCGTTCCGCACGGAATCGTTTTATGGAAGGCAATTAAGTTACAGAATTACATCTTCTTTCGTGCAAACCTTACGATGGGTCCTTTCACCCATATGATATAAACAGTCCTTTTACCCATAAAAGGATGCACGGACGCTTGTTTTGCTGGCTAGCACAGCTCTGCTGTCTTGTATCCAACTCCAGAAATGGTACAGAGGAAGAAACAAAAGAGAAAATAGAAGAAAAACCTCCCCCTCGCAATGCGTCCATAGAAGACATCACAAATACTTGGGAGTCTTCAGTACAGTACCAGAGATCTGGTAAATCTTGGAGATGAATGGTGGAAAGGTAGAATTCTATTCTTAAAAGTAGAAAATAGAATCACAGACTGGTTTGGGTTGGAAGGGACCTTCAAAGCCCACCCAGTCCAACCCCCCTGCAAGGAGCAGGGACATCTCCAACCAGATCAGGTTGCTCAGAGCCCCGGCCAACCTGGCCTGGAATGTTTCCAGGGATGGAGCATCCACAGCTTCTCTGGGCAACCTGGGCCAGTGCTGAAGTCCACGCCGAGTTCATTTGTCTGAAATACCATGACATTTTCACACATTTCAGATGGATCTCAAAATGCCGCTACACTGAACCACTGACCTGTTACGCACCCATTCAGATGGGGCTTTCACAACCGGTTACGTTCTCTCTAAAACGACGAAAATCAGTCACCACTGCAGTTAAAGTTAGAATCTGACTATCATTACCGACTCTAATACTTGCATGTGCAAATAAATTGGGATAAAATAGAAGAATAAATACATTTCATGTGTTCAAGGGATCACAAGAGCATGAAGACACACTACCAACCTGCCAGAGTCATCCATTTACTCCCAGAACGGTCACTCATACATACAGAAATACAAAGAAATGTTCTGCAGTGGAAGCAGTCAAAGCTTATCTATCCATAGAATACTTTAAATAACTATATATATAATAATTTCAATAATACATATATTGTGTATATGTATACATGGGTATATATACACTATATATATTCTGTACATACATACACTCTATATTTTTTATTTATATTTCTTGAAATAAAAAAGCACGCAGCAGAAGCAGACAGGTAGAACAATTCTTTGATTAGCCCAAGCTAAAGAGGAACAAGCCAGGACATAAAGAGCTGCTTTGGGGGGGTTAAATCTGCATATCCAAGCCTGCCGAAAGCACCGGATCGCCGCGTAACGGCTCCCAAATATTTGAAGCCAAACAAATCGCTCAGCTAAACACTTTCAAAAGCCTCCCGCGGGTTATCCGTCATCCAGATGAGTAACAGCGACCTGGATTTGACATTTCTGCGCCAGCTCTGTTGTTCCGGCAGCTTCTCTAATATCAGCGCTGGAGAACGTTTCATAAATACGGAATATTTAATCTAAATGAACACGGAGCGCGACGGCGGCTCATCCAGCGCCCCGTGGTTTGAGCGCAATCACGTCAAGGCTCCCGGTTGTCACCGCAAGCTCCGCTCTCACAACCTCCCCGTAAATAAAGCGAGCGTCCCCGAGCTCATTACCAGCCCGCGTCCATGGGATCGGTGGCGGGGAAACCACTTTCCTCCCTTTCATGCCAACATCAAAGAGTACTTCGTTGTTTCCTTGGAAGCGCCAGCAGTTACGCCGACCTGAAAGCGGCAATTAACGACTGACTATTGTCCTTAAAACATTCAACACGCCAGACATATGGAACCGGGGCAATTCCTTCACGGGCTGGGATCAGATCCACAACCGGTTTTGTACAGGCTGGGCTCACATCATCAGCGCCACATTACTCCCAGCGCTAGTATTTTATATATTTTTTATATTCTCACTTTGATTAGCAGAAGCAGAGACTGTACAAAGACATCAAATTAGGCTTAGGGTCAAATAGGAACACAGTTGGAAAAAAAAAAATATATATATTCTTGGCAAAATGTGGGTTTCTCCTCCAGCTGCTCGCTTAAACCAAACTGCCCTCATCCAGGAGGACGTAAGAGGCTACAAAAATTTCTGTCTCAACTCTTAGCCCCCTTCCCTTACGTGTGCATGTGCTAAATGGGTCTTAAAATTTCAACTTATCTTAATAAAACATAATATCCAAGTGTAGAGTGAACACGTGAGTCCTTTCCTGGAAGGAGCTTGCGTTCTTTAGGAGCATAAGTGCATCCTGAATACTTCCATGGATAAGGCCAGTCACTGGTCAATCTTTTCCACGTTTTTCCAATATCCCAGAGTGAGAAATGAGTCCTTATTATTTCCGCCAAGTCCTCTTGACACGGGACAAAAAGGAAGAGTTAGGAACCAGGATGATATTTTCTGGTGACGCAGCACTGGGTGGTGCACTGCTCCCTCGGAAGGCCCGAGGACCTCATAGGGAAGAAAATCCGACCTTGAGAAACAGGCACACGGGATGAAGCCCAATGGCACAGCAGCCCCGCTCTTCTGGGCAGGCTCAAATTTCTGCAAGACCCTCAAGGCTCTCCAACTGGAATGACCAACTCCAAGTAAGACCAGTTAAGAGTGTTGGTTGATCACCAGAAAACAACGAAGCACTGCAGGCATGAGAAACAAAGAGGATTTTTAGGCTGATTCAGGCATTTCCAAGCTGTGAAGAAAAGTAATCATACAAGATCACGACAGGACTGGAGCTTCTTGATGTTGGTCTTGATAGCTCCTTGCCCTATTGGTCTCATGGCTGTTTAAAAACATCCTATTAGGAACAAGTTATTCCCTAGCACGAGTATCAATAAAATATAATTGTATAATATCGTAGACAGCCCCATAATTCAGAGGTGAAAAGCCAGACAGCCGAATGACTCATGCCTGCAGTTCTAGGGAAGACAACCGTTCTTGCCTCCAAAGCTAGAAAATAACCCAGGAGTGCCAGCACGGCGTTCTGGAGAGCCATTTGTGCTCATTACTGGTACGTGTGTTTGTCACTGAAATTACCTACACTGTGTGTCTTGCAAATTATCTCCACGGAACAGCGTGTAACTCTGAATGAAAAACTGGAAGGAAGAGATGAATGGGTCTGTGTTCTATTTTTTTCTCCTTCTCTTGAGGAAATCTTAGTAGTTACTATAACAACCCTGGCCAGATCCCATCTTGTTTAGTATGGTAACAAACAGAAAACAAAAAAGAGCTCGATTTTGCTTTTAAAAATGCAGTCTTCATGAATTTCCTCTTTCAGCTCCATGGGGAGAGAGGGGAACTTTCTCAAAGAAAACGAGTCCCAGACCAACGCCGCTGCTGGCTCCTGAGGTCGACAAAAAGAGCGGTAGAGAAAGCGAACAAAAGCGTTAAACGCGAGGACCACGTTAAGGAGATGCCTTTCACGTGGCTTGGAGGTGGTCAGGTAGACCCACAGATTGAAAATTTTGTTAGTGAACGTACACAGTTGCCTTTTATCCCTTCTAGAAAAGTCAAGTATGCGCTTTTAACCGCCGTCTCCAAAAAAAAAAAAAAAGAAATAACTTGACAGCGTGCAACAGCTCCAAATGCCAACCAGCTCCCCTCCCTGGCTCTCAGCACGACACGGCGTTGTTACGCTAGTGGATCACGTCTAGGATTGCACTTCATTTCCATGTTAACAGGGAAGAAAGAGGTCTGTCTACAAGGTCATGCCACTGCTTCAATATTTATTGTTGCTCGGTTGCCCTGCTGCTATCTGTAGGAAGAGGTGTCACTTGAGTTTTTACAGCATCACTTGAAAAAATTAAAAAAATGCAACCACAGTTTTTAGTGGTACGTAACATTTCTTTCAGATCCCTTTTCTCGTGAAAACTAGCACGCTTCTCGTGGTGGATGATGGGGTCTCGACTCTCACAATAGGGTGCTAGACAGACCATCTGCACCCAGAGGGTGTTCTTACAAACCGAAGCCCGGAAGCAGCGCCAGGGATCTACCGCACTCGGAGACTCAGAAGCACGAACTCCACACTTGGTTCTCCACCGCGGCAGCCTAAGCCACGTCCACCTGGGAAACACCACCCAACAGGAAGAATTGTTTGGAAAAAAGGCTTGAGCGTCGCTGAACGCAGCTGGGAAACACCCAGCTTTTGATCCACAGCTCAGCTCATTAATCCCATGCGAGAAACAGAATGAGCTACCACTGACCCGTGAGCCTGAGCTTTACGGTTATGGCCGCACTGTTAAACAAGTCGAGTCCAGGCACGAGCCTGCATCAGCATGATCTCCGGCACAGTTTTGATTCAGACCATCCAGCCCTCTGCCAAGTGATTCCCAGGCACGGTTTGGGAGTTAGCGCAGGCCAGGACAGCTGCCAGCAGGCACCTTTCAGAGAGGTTGCACGGCTCAAGCCACATCAGCTGGCTGCACGGCCAAAAACCAGTCCCTGACTGGTTTGGTTAGACTTAGCCCATAGGTTTTAGTCCAAAGAGCTGACTTAACCTGTTCTGCCCTGACTCTGGCCAACAAGCGTTGACTCAGAAGGTCGTTGCCTGGAGTAGACCTGCAGGACGACATCAGCAGAATGTTTCAGCCTTTGTAGAAAGAGTTGCTGAAGGATCAGCTATTCGAGGCTTCGATCGGCATGCCAAAGAAAGGAGAACAAAAGCAGGATGTCAGCAGGACAGCAGCCCACATCACACCGAGCTGATGGCCACCTCCAGGAATCCTTTGTTGGCACTCCAAGTCCCTCAGGACCATCGCTCCGGCACCGGGACAGAGGACAACTGCCTTGGGTCCCAAGATGTCTGCACACACGTAGATGCATCAGACACCTCCTTCCAGCAGGTGAGCTCTTGTACTGTCTTTTCACCTTGTCCTCCTCGCTCAAGGGCACGCTGTTTCTGCCTCAAAGATCTGTGCCTTGTCTTCTCTTGGATCCCAACCGATGCCTGCACATGGCTTCGAGCTGCCTCCAGAAACCCATATGTGCACATACAGACCGTAATAACAGTCATTATGCCAGTAGCACTACAACATTACTGTTACAGAATCAACAGAAGAAAAAAAAAAAAAGGCAAGTTTTGCGTTCGAGGCTTTTAAGAGAAGATTCACTGATGGGACGGGGCACGCTGGAACAGTCTGCATCTCACTCTGCTCGTACGGGGCTCGTACTGGGATTTCGAAGCTGAATTGGCCCAGTGATGATCCGCTGCGCGTCCATAAGTTTCACTGGTTTCGGGTTCGGACCAACGATGACTCACTGGCACGTGATCCAAAGCAAGAGTCTTCTGGGCACCAGCACCACGAATTTGACGCCGGGTACGGAAATCCAGCTGTGCTGTGCCACCAGCGACTCAACGGTTTCCCGTTTCGTCTCGCTGCTCTACGGATGATACATACGGCAGACTTGACTCCAGCTGGCCCTATTGTATTGGATCCACAGCGCCAGACAACAGGAGCCAGAAACTTTTTGTTCAAGTAGAGCCAGCAGATGTGACACTGAATAAACACAGACAGTCAATCTGCTGAGTAAGAAGGTATCGTTCGTATAAATAACATACATCTAATCCCGCTTCCATTTTAAACCCAAATATGGGAGTGCAAGATGCTCGGCGCTCTGTGGATTGATGCTTCGAACAATGAGATACGGCAAGAGCAGATAACACGCAGCCCCTCGGAGCTCAGCTCAATTCTTATTTCACTTTTGCTTTGAATTATTTTCAGACCCACAGCTTTCTTCACGAAGAGCTTCCCACAGAGCGTTAACAGTCTGTCCGGGCTAATGTCAGATGGAATAAGTTAGCCTTATAAAAATATCTGCTGGTCCCTACTGCTTCTCCCGATGGACCTTAATTACCCAGCAATTAAAAGTATTATTCCAATCATTTTAACCTCACACATTTCGAAAGCAGGCGTTACACCCACGGAGGGGTTCCTCATGGTCTCAGCGACAGGGCTCCCTGGGCCTGACCTCTGAAATGACACATTTCCTGCTTATTGGAAAAGTTTGCAAATTTGCAGCTGTCAAAAAAAAAAATATTTCATTAGAAAGCCAGTAATTATATGAATTAGCACAGAAGAAAATCCTCTCTTTAGAGGTTACACGCAATATTGACACCAGGTCGGTGCCTTATTTCAACATCTTACGCGCTCAGAAAGCGAGTTCGGTCGGTAGGTAAGCTTGATACAGATAATTATTCCACCAGAACCCACTAACGATGAAACTGGAGCAACCGGCTTCCCGCTGCCCCTGCCACGTGCCTGGCACAAGGACACGTCTTCTTTTTGAGAGTTCACAGACTCCAAGTGGGGCTACAACATCAGCCAGTACTCAGCACGCGGCCCTTGAGGGTCAACGCTTACGGACCTCCGAAAGACAAGGAAGTTTTAAATTGTGCTAAGGATTTGCTTTACCGAAATAAATAAGCGAGGAAGAGAGGGCTGTCACTGAGATTAATTAGATTTGATGTCACTCTGCTTGGTTTCCCCCACTCAGAGGGATCGCTGCGTCCTTCCTCAACACAGCCACCAGTAGGATGCAAGGATGGGAATTTAAAAAAAGGACGTAGAAAAACAAATATTATAACATTTCCCAGCATTTTCCATGGGAATAACCTTCATTCTCATTAGAGGCTCATCATTAGAGGCTCATTTATCTACTTTTTTTTTTTTTTTTCCGCATTTGCTAGAGAGCTCCTCCAAGACAAACAGCAATTTATTTGTTCCCTGAGAACCCCGGGCCTGAACGATGCGGCCATCTGTCAGCGGGAAGGAGCTCTCCGTAAATGGCTGCTTTCTCATCAAACCCTTTCTAGATCTTAATTTGCCACCTAAATTATCAGACGAAACCGAACAGCCTTTAGTTACACGTACATACAAAGCATTTTAAAGCAGAAGATGAGATACACGGAGCACAGCAAGTAGGTCAGGCAACAAAGCAGCTTTTGTGCTTCTTCTGTGACTCCAGATCTTCACAACTGCTTGCCAAGAGACTTCCCTAAGGAAAGAGAGCTCACGTAGACATCACGAAAGGCACGGCAGAAGGTCTACTGAAGCATCACTATCATATAATTCAAACTCCCAAAGGAAATGGATGGAGGGCATCTCCTTCCTTAGAAAGCCACCAAGCCATTCCTGAAGACCATGAAGTCCAGACCCATCCTTAGAAAACCCCACAGAAGGACACCAAACCTCCCTTGCTTGTTGAGGTTTGGTTTGGGGTCCAGAATCACTTGAAGCACTCAGATCTCGACAGCTGTCTCCAGAATAAAAATTGGCCACTCAAGATTTTGCTCTTTCCCGCCCCCCCAGGTCTCACCTTCTTAGAAGAACCTCACCAAAAGGTGTCTGGAAAAATCAAGCTACATCAGCTGACTGCTCTGTACCCACAACCATACCAAGCTCTTCAAAAAACTTCCAACAATTTCAAAAGAGGACAACGGGAAGGTAGAAAAGCATGTGGTTGAGGGATCACCTCAAAGTTCAGAGCAGGTACCCAACTCACAGAGAGCTCAGCCAAGAGCCTAGACACCCTCTACATTCCATGGGGCATGACAAGCCCTCAATGGCAGAAGAGATTCCGCCCTTAAAAAGGTAACAAATTCACAAAAAGAGTGGAAAAGTGAGCCTTCCAAGAACCTAAAAGACCTGTTCTGGAACCAGAACTGCTCGTTGCTGGGAGGTGACACACTGGGTAGGCAGAATGACAGGTTTTGGGTACATGGTGAAACCAGACTGAGTTACAGTGCTCCATTTAAATTGTTTTGGCATCCTACCACAACCACAGGGTGAACGCGCTTACCCCCCCCAAACGTGTAACTGCACAGAGTAGAACCACTGACTCAACCACGTTCACTCGTATCCCCCAGCGTCGGAGACACACAAGAAGTGGGTTGGGGAATTCTGTCCTTCTTCTGCGTTAATGCCACCGTCAAAACCAAGAGTTTGGTCTTGCATTGTGCGCAGTGGGTTACTCGGCCTAAAAATAAAATACACGTGCTACTGGCGTAAGTGGAGCCTTGAGAAAGGGGAGGATTATTATCAGAACATGGGAACGCTCCCAAAGGAAGAGAAATTTTAATAAAACAGAACTGGGTGGATGATGTCCGCCCAACAGAATTTTCCTCCAAGAAGAGGAAAACAAAACAAGCCGAGGTGTAACAAAATCCACCAAAGAGATGAGCAGAATCACCCATTTCTTCTGTCCTACCACAAGTTCTCATCCAAGTGAAGAATGATCATCAGGAAGTGAAGACCCTTTGCATTCATTTACGAATTGCAGAATCAAAATTACAAAAAAAAATTTATAAAGAGAGCTCACAAACTGCATCCAACAGCCTCCGCCCCACCACCAACGCGCGCTGGAGGATTCCCCACACTGCCACGCTCCTTCAACACACACTGTGTTGCGCTTAACGCCAAATCTCTGCTAAGGTAGGAGCAACACCAAGCCTTTAACGCTCAGTATTGGCTTTATTCCGGCATACACGCTTACATTCTCTTTAAAAGCAGCTCCAGCACCTGCAAAGCGCGCCGCGTCCTCAAGTAATATTCTGATTTTCCAGTCCCTTCTATCCCAACGCGACGATGGCCAACAGTGTCTTTGGAACCGCGACGTTCTTTTGCCAACAGGTTACCTCTCCAGGCTGAGCTCCTTACCCGCTTCTCTTGGGCATGCATCCAAGGCACTCAAAATGAACAACACGATCCATCTTAGCCTCGTGTTTTTGAAAAAAGCTAGTTGATTTAGAAGGAAAATATTATTTAGAGTCAGGTCCTTTCCTCCCCATCATCACAGCGTGTGAGGAACTGGGCTCAGTTCACCGATAGCTACAGTGAGCAATTTTTTCCGAAGTGTTTGCATGTACATTTTCATCTCATGCCACCACATCTTAAAAAAATAAATAAAATAAATAAAAATAGAAAAAGAAAAAGGAAAAGGTAGGGGCCCTTCGCTGACAGCAAAATCCTCAGTCTTCTGGCCAACGAGCAGAATTTAAGATCACCAGTAGAAATATTTCTTCTAAAGGATTCCCCACAACTTGTAACTCGATATTTCGAAAGCGGGCAAACGCAGTAATGCTGGACAACACTAACGAGACATAAATGGGCCAGAAACCCAAAAGCCTGTTACAAACAGGGTAATAACTGAGGAAAAACTACACCACCTTGCTCAGAAGAGGTCTTCTCGAGTGCGGCCACTGAAAACCTGCAGTCCAAGCCCACCCAGCTACAGCTCACTTCTTCCACGAAGCATTCATATTCGCTCTCTCCTCTACTCACCTGCTTTCTTTTCCATGAAAACTTGTAGGGATTTTCCTTCTGAGAAGACTACACCACCGGTAAGTTTGACTGAAACCGGTTCTGGGGCTCACCAGTTACCAGAGGGAGGTGGGAGACCGACAGGTGTGGATTCACTGATGTCTAATAAAGAGCAAGTTTCTGCCACGGGGTTGAGAACGCTCAGTTGGGCAATCGATCAACTGTGAGAGACAAATCCCCTGGAAACCCGGCTTCATTACTTCTGCTGTTCACAGAAGAAATTGTTTTTAATCCAAACCTGTCTAATAAACGGGACTTTCAGAAAACAAGGTGCGGATACATTACCTCAGTAACAAAGAGAGTGCGCGGATCAATGATGTCCAAGAAGTGCCTGAATCGGCCGTAAAATGAAGTCTGGAAGACAGGGAAAAAAAAAAATAAAAGAAGTTTTCAGTTAGAAATTGCCTTTCACCTGCTGCAGAGAAAGGTTTTATTTCCTCTGTAGAACTAAGTGGCAACGAAAAAGAAATAATACAGAAGCTATTTGATGCCGATTTGTGGCGGAAAGCCTGAAAGGGAAAAATAAGGACTCGGACCCCGCTAGTAACAGCGCTGCTTTCAGAAAGGGATACTATCAAGCTGCTAAAATGCCCTTTATTCTTCCCCCAAAAATGAAATATTCCCTGGGGGACTCCTGGGAGACGCCCGAGGGCACAAAACCCCAACAGCATCGTCCCAGACCTCCCACGCCGTTGAAGGAATTCCCACCCTGCCACGTCTTTAACGCCGTCCCTGTGCTCCTTGTTCCCGCTCGCGCCCATCTCGCGGGGCCAGCGGCACCGCAGGGTCCCCGATTTTGGGGAGAGAAGAGTGCGAAGAAAACCCTGCGCCCACACACCGCTGGAAAAAAAAAAAAAGGATGCGAAATTATATTTTCAAACGCTGTAAAAAGTCTCAACGAGGAAACAAGTAGCTTTCTCCTTGACAGGAAGGGAAAGGTGGAAGATGAGACCGAGCACAAACCCAGTTTTATGTTTTAGATTTATTGTCCAGGCGCTAAACCGGGGCTGGGTTCCATCCTGCCAGTCCCTACACAAACACAGAGCAGAAGAGGGACAGTGAACCTTAAAACATAAAGAAGAAATCACAACTTTATGGCTTGGGCTTGGTTGCACGGTTGGAAAAATCCCATCTAGACCTGCACGCACAGGGATAACACTGTGCGAAAGCTGGTGAAGGTGCTTTAATCCGGAGCAGGAAAAACGTCTGAAGGACCAGGAAGGGATCCAGAGCGCGAAAGGAAGGGGAAGGTGTCTGTGAAACAGGCTGGGAAGATCACGGGCAGCTCCAAAGGAAGGGAGAGCAGGTTTGACTCAGGGTTTAGGAAAAAAAAAATTAAAATAAAAATTGAATGTAGGGAAGCCCAAAGCACCGGGCCGTGAAATACTGACACAAAAAGAGCACTCAGGACACAAGCACATCGTCACTCAAATATCCATCCGGACTCTTTCATCAGGATGCAGACGTAGGCTGAGTGCCAGAGGTGCCTTAGTGCATCCTAAAAAATCCCTCATCCGGACATCAGCGAGGCCAAACGGGCGCGGGGCAGCCTGGTCCGACCCCTGCTCCCTCCCCCGGCTCCTCCTCAGCAGGATTTGCACCAGGAATTCACAGCCCACCGCCGACGCAGAGAGGATGCGGGTCATGGGCCTCCAGACGCTCCGGAATTCCGGGCCCTCGTTGCCCTGGGTGCAGGCAAATCCCTTTTTGCGTTCGTGATGTGGAAGCGTGCTATCAACAAAGGGCTGGAAGAGGGATAAAGCAGGGAGAGCAGCGTTTAACCGCAGCCCAGCATCATTTTACGGAACGTGCTGGTTCTCCTCGGCTGGATCCGTCCAGCACAGAGAAATACCGGTAACCCTGCCTGCTTATTCCAGCAGCAATCCCTCTCTAACGGCAATTCCAGCGGCATCCCGTTCTCAGCCGCTTACAAAACAAAACTCGCTGCCGTTACTCTCCCATATTCTGCACTAAAAAAAAAAATAAATTAAAACCCACAACTACACAAAATACCTTCACATAACTTCAGGGAAAAAAAAGCCCATTGGTTTTTAATTAGCATTGATTTAATTAACACTAATTCTGGTATGTTCTAGCTTTTGAGAGCTTGATGTTTTGCTGCCTTACTTTTATTTTTCAGCATGAAGATCCCTGCGGATCCACTGCCCCCCACACCGCTAGCGCCCGACGCTTGCCAGCGGTGCAGGGAGCGCGACGACGCGCGCGGGCGCGAGCGGCGTAAATGGAATTAAATCAGTATTTTACACCCATTTGAGAGGTGAACGTGACAGGACAGGGCACAAGGAAGTCTCCCGACGCTCGCCCGATGCCGCAATGTCCGACCGGGGAGCTGAGAGTGCCAAAAGGCTGATCTTTAAACGAGGGATTCGTTTTTGTGCCTGGACCCACGCGTTCTGCGGTCAGACAAGGGCAGGACAAGAGCCCTGACTCAAGCTCCTGTGAAACTGCACAGTAACGTCCAGAGGAAAAAAAAATAATAACAAAAAGAGTTATTTCTACCACGCAGAGCTTCAAACCCTTCGGCCAGCTTTCAGAATTTGAAGTACGCGTACACACAAACCAACCAGAGACGCCGCAGCTCAGTGAGGGAAGAAGTGCTTCTCCAGCCTCACGAGACTGAAAAAGATCTGTAGGAAAAAGCCTTGGGGCTTTCAGAAGGCTTTCTTCAAGGAGAATAATTGCTTCATCCTCCTAGCCTTCTTCTTGGGGAAAAAAAACCAAAAAACAAAAAAGCAATGACCCTCTTGCTACTGCTCCTTCAAAGGAGAAGCAGGGGAAGGCCGACGTACGTCTTCCCCAGCCGAAAACCACGGCAGACGCCAGTTCCCAAGAACGTTTCTGACCATCAGGGCGAGGCGATTCCACTCCATCCTCCCTCCCCTAAGGCTGCCAACAAGCCCCAACTCATCACGTGTGGTTTCCACTTTCTTTCTGCACCACCATGAGCTCTCTAACATGCAACTACATCAACGTGATTTTCCTTGTTGCTCTCGTGAGCCGCTTGGAAGTGAAAAAACCCTCTTAGAAGTCTCCCATGAAGAGGATTCTGGCGCTCAACCACCGCCTAACCCTTCCAGCAGAAGGGCAACGGTCACCCTGTGGCTCAATCTTCTCCCAAACTCCCAAGAAACAGGCGAGCCGCAATGCCACGATGGCAAGTTATCCTTTAACGCGTTCCCACCGGCTCGGCACGCTCACGGGTCAGCTCAACGCGCCTCATCGCCGCCGCGGGACAGCGCAGCAGAAGACGAGCCATCGACAAACGTCTCGCTCCGTTGCCTCTGGCTCAAGTTCCTTCAAACGAGGCAACTCCCCCGGCCGGGATTTTAGAGAGAGCGGCTTTGTTAATCAAGCAACTGGAGAAAAAACCAAACCCAAAACCTTTCTAACTGGTACAAAAGCACTTTCCCCATCCCGCATCTCCCTCAAATGAAGCTCAGCCTTGGACTGGGGAGAGCAACATCAACGCGAGATGAGCGGGATGGGTGGAAGGGCCCAGCTCTGCACCCAAAACACCTCAAAGTCAAATCCCAGCACCACACCTTGTTTCATGAGGGAAAAAAAAAAACCAAAACAGCCTCAAAAAGTAGAGGAGTATGAGTTTGAACAAGTTTTATTGGTTTCTCTTTTTTTTTTTTTTTAAACTCTGATGACTGAGAACCTCATTCTTCCACAACAAAAGCTCTTTCTGTGGTCTGAGAACCACATAAAACGGAACCAAACGCAAACCAAGAGCGGAGTTGCCTTCTTGAGGCACCATCACTGTGGATTCCACCGCTCAGCCCTCCAAAGCAGCAGCGTATTTACGACTACACAGCCCCTGAGCAAAAAATATCTCTTGTTTTTACCGCCGTCCAGCCACGGAGGGATGGAGAAGCTAATTTAGAATCACAGAACCAAAGACTGGTTTGGGTTGGAAGGGACCTCCAAAGCCCATCCAGTCCAACCCCCCTGCAAGGAGCAGATCCAACCAGATCAGGTTGCTCAGAGCCCCGGCCAACCTGGCCTGGAATGTTTCCAGGGATGGGGCATCCACCACCTCTCTGAGCAACCTGGGACAGCGTTCCACCACCCTCAGTGTAAAAAATTTTTTCCTAATGTCCAATCTGAATCTGCCTCCCTCTGTTTTGAAACCATCACCCCTCGTCCTGTCACACCAGGCCCTGCTGAAGAGTCTCTCCCCATCTTCCCTGCAGCCCCCTTGAGGTAATTTAAAACCTTTGGAAGAAATAAACTCAGAAACACGTTACAAAGGTATTTTTCTTCTTCCTTTCTCTTTATTATCAACAAAGCTTAGCTGGAAGGCTTTAGGAGACACAAAGCAGCTGGTGCTCTTGTACCTTACGGAATTCTCTCAGTTATTCCTGCAACTGGGATGGCCGAGGCACAGCTCAGCCCTTCTCCTGCCAGCTACGGCCTCGTCCCAGGCTCTGGCAAACACCCGCTCGTTCGTTAATTCATTATTGTTAATTCTAAGAAGAGGGAATTTGCTTTTTTTTGGCCTTTTAGGTGCCATTTCAGGGCTAAAACAGCGTTATTCACTGTCCTTCTGACTCTTTCTCCTCCACCATTCCACACCTACTACCATCTGAGGAGGGGAACGCAAGCTGTTCCCACCTCCTCCAAGGTCTGAGCTGGACACACCGACTCTGCATCCATCCAGCAAACCAAGAGTCGTTGGGACGAGCGTTGGGATGAGAGGGTCAAGCCCCGGGGCAGAGGGACAGCCAAGCACTGCTCAGGGCACCAGGACAGGATGATTTTGTTTGGATAAATCCACCAAACCCAGACTCAGGCGAGAACTTGGGGTGGTTCCTCTCTTCCAGCTCTGGCCATCACACTCATGCAAGGGATGGAGCTTCTAAGACGCCCAGAAGTTTGACCTTCAACTCCCAAACACCCACCCGCCGTCTTTTTCGCCATTTTATTCCTGCAACATCAGTTATCTGGGGAAAAAAAAACCCAAATAACACAAATTTCCTGTGATTAATCGCGGCTATTTCGGGAGCACTTCTCGCCAGCCTGCGAGCAAGACGAAGCTGTGCAGAGCGGCCGGGAATTTTAATTCCCTGCCACGGCGCAGCGGTTCAGAGCGAGCGCGTTACCGCTCCGGCTCGTTTACGTGGCCGCGCGAGATGCAGCTGGCTCCCAGATAAGAACGAGAAGGAAACCACTCCTTGGAGAGGGCGGATATTCCTCGAGAGCGTACGCTGGGCAGCCCTGGGAAGAACGGGAGACGGGGACAACTTCACCAGTTTAATTACAAGGTGATTTTTACAAGATTTTAATTAAGCCAGAGCAAAAGGCGTGCAGACTTGGGGGGTTTTCTGAGCTAAAAATTACGCTTAAATTAATTAAGAAGAGATTTAAGCTAAACTAAACAAAATTAAGAAAATCTGAGGCATTGAGCAACGGGGCTCTGGCAAGGCACGGCCGGACACCGGCGCTGTGGAATCGCACGCACGCTTCCTTCCACCCCAATCACAAGTTGAGGCTGAAGCCACGGGCTCCCAGCCCTTCGATATTTTCCGTTTGCCTTTACAACATTAACGGGCCAAGGGTGCGCAAAGGAGCGGGTCCTGCGCCTCAGCGCCTTCGCTCACCTGCGGGAACAGATCTGCTCACGGACACAAGCGGGACACGGCACGGAAACCTCCCACGGACGTTACGCGGGGTAGCAGGGGTCACGACTCGCAGTACAAGACGCAACCAACCAAAGTCCCTGTTTAAAATCCAATCCTGGCTGAGAGACGCAAAGAAAAGCCAACGGGTGGCTTTTGTGGCAGGTTCTGTGAGGTTACCAGATAAACACCAGACCCAAAGGTGTCTGTGTTCCCTCTCCCCCGCTGCAACGCCTCTCTAAGCGCACGTTTGCGGGACCCAACAGAGTGCACAGACAAACAGGGTCCCCGAGATCCACTCTCCAGGACAGCAAACGCTATTTCACGGCGGCCAACCTCATCTCAAGCAGCTGGACCCGCACATACACGAGAGCTAAAGCAGCTGTGAACCAACCTTCAGCGTCCTCCCACAGCCCTTTGAGAAAATCCCTTCTCCGTAACGACGGCCCTGTGGGAGAGAGGGGTTTCACTCACTTTTTGAAGCGGACGTGAGTAGAAACCTCTGCGTTAACCTTACGCTGTTGGCGATCGCGGCGTGCAAGCAGCAAGCCGTGAAGCTCCTGAGAAGCGTCTCTAATCAACGGCATCTTCATCTGCGTGTTTTCGCAAGGGTTCTCTTGGACGTAGGAGGCAGGCGGGCTGGCTAAGGGGAACAACAAACCCTGGTTGTGCTTTAAACTTTCCAGATCAAAGCAGATGACGAGCAGGAAATAATGATGTTGAGCACTAACGGCCTTGTAAGCCATTTCTGAGATTAGCACGTGGTGAGTTCCCACGCAAGGTCACGCTCCGACAACGGCGCATCGCCAAGGGCGCCGTTAACGTCGCAGCCACAGACATGGCACGCCCGGCCAGGAGAATCAAACGCCCCGAGCACATCGCGTGCTGCAAACACGCTGAGCTGCTCAAGGGATAAAGACGGTTACGGGTCCGGTTTGGGTTTATTCCCCTTTCCTTCCCCTGAAGGATCGAAGATCTGCAACTTCTTTTTTTTTTTTTTAATTATTTCCTACTTCGCAAGGAGCATCAGTTCTGCTTCTGACTTCAGCCGTGCAGGAGGGCAGCTCAGTCCTTGTCCGCTTTCCCCTGTTCTCGCATCCTCCTGCCCTAACAGGTCCTCATTTTCAGAGGCCTGACCCAATAAAACCACCGGAATTTCACTGGCGCTATCTCCCTCCAGCAGTTAGCACCCCTGGGTAGCAAACAGCCGCACCCACACCCTATTTAGACCCTTGCTGGAAAGGTTTCCTCAGCTCTTCTGCTAGAAAAAAAAAAATAATAATAATAAAGCGTTTATTTCGCCCAGGGTAAACGCCTGGGATACAGGCAACGACTTCCGAGCATTGGGAAGACAAATTTGGCTCCAAGAGGGAATGCTCAGCAAATCCTTTTAGAAAAAAAATAGGATGCTTAGCAAATTAGAACCGCTCGTCAGAAAATTAAGCCCTTATCACACATTCTCAAGCCTACTGTCCTCATTTCTTCTTCTACCTAAAAACAGCCTGCGTCCCTGGGGAGGCAGAGGCTCCCTCCAGCACAGAAACAACAACAAAAATAAAAGGTGACTCCGCAAACTTGCCCGGAGATCATGAAAAACAAGTGAACTGCAAAAGAAGGGGTGGGAAAAGGGGAATTTCGTAACCAGACTGCTGTCCTAAATTCTGCCCAGCCGCTTTCCGGGAGCTCTGGGTCACGGGGAAGGAAACCGCCGTGTCTCCTCCGACCCAAACCCCCAGGCAGCCCAGTCTGCTCTCCAAGGGTTTTGTTCCTCACACACAACTTCTCCTTGTTTCCCCCCACAGGGACAAAGGTGCTCAGCACAGCTCCCTGCACCCCTCCCAGCCCCAGTTTTAGTCAAATCTCCTCTCAAACAGCCGCAGAGCTGCTCCCAGCCAGCGTTTCCCTGGAAAAGTAAGTACCGTCACCACACAGCGCTCCATCTAGAACGCAAACAGCCACCCCAAGCCTCACTAATCCTTCCCAAACCAGCCGAGGCATCCTTTGTCAACCCCACCGCCACAGCTGCGATCTTACAGGCGGATAAAACCCTGCGACAGGCCGGGGAAAGCACGGGAAAGGCCGAGAGCCGCGGCGGAACAGCTGGCAGGAAAGGACGGCGGTGTTTAAGGTGCAGAGTGAAGTTTGGGAGCAAACGCCGAGGCGGAGACGGGGGAAATAAATAACGCGAGTCTGTGCTTGCTCTGCCACCCCGCAACGCCGCCGCACCGCGGACCGGGCTGTCCGGCCGCAGGGCGAGAGCCGGCAGGACGCCGGCACCGCGCCCCATCCGTCAGACCTCCACGCTGCTTTGCGGAAAATTTCACAAGGAATAAAACCGCTGTGGAAGAGAAGGGGAATGACTTCCAACGCTCGGGGAGGCCCTTCGGCAAAGCGCCCCTGAACCACAGAGCCTGAGGGCGCTTTCGCCCACGGGCGACCCTCACCCCGGATCCGGGCTGCGGCGTAAACGCACCCGGCTCATCTCCCAGGGAGAGAGGACGTCTCGGCTGGAAGGCGCACGCAATCATTAACATCCTGCCATACCCCTCGAAACGTTTTCTAAATGTTGCTACAAGTGACAGTCGCTCCTTAATGAACAGAACGCACCGATTCTGTGCCTGACTCGCTGCCAAGCGTGCCTCGAATCATCTGTGGTGTCTAGAAGGGAGTAGCGTCTCCTCCTCCTCCTCCTCTCCTTATTAAAAAGCTCCGTCTCCCCAGCCTGAGCATCCCTCGGCTCACGCAGCCGAGCGGGCTCCCGGCGCGGGGAAGTCACCCCTTCCTCGCCGCGGGGGATCTGTCGCTCCGAGGGGGTCTCCCCACCACCTCCCGAACAGGGATAAGGCAGCGGGGGAAGAGGCACGTGGATCCACCGCCGGAGAGCTGGCCCCTCTGCGGGAAATCGGCAACCGGACCTCTCAGCAACCCAAACGCGTGGCTTCGGTCAAGCCAAGCTCTGCAATTAGCCGCAATTAGCGAGTCAGATGGTTGGCAAACAGCGGTCCCGTATGGATTTTGTGTGGATGGTGGGAAGAGTTTCCTTGGAGATTGCCCCAGTAGTACGGGAGGTGGAGGGGGGCACCTATGAACGAGCAGACTCCCGCTACTCGTTCTTGATTTGGGAATTGCGATGGCTCCTTCCTCTCCAGAGGGGCCTCACCCAGCTCAGGAGCAACCCAAGGAGATTTGGGAACTTTGTCCGCTGTGCTCCCTGACGCGGCTCCACGAGAACGAAGAGCGGTCTGCGTCAGCCGTGCCGTAGCGGGGACCCCGCAAACGGAGGCCGTGGAAGGCGGCGGCGGGGATGAGCTGTGCTGTAGCGGGGACCCCGCAAACGGAGGCCGTGGAAGGCGGCAGCGGGGACGAGCTGCTCCGAGCCCTCCTGCTCCCGCGAGGACAGCCGTGAGGCCTTCCTCGGCCGCCGCCATGGCGCAGGGCGGACGGGCAGGCCCCGTCGCGTCCTCACCGCGGGCGTCGTCCCAAGCCACGTTTCCCCACCCGGCCAACCTCGGCCACCCCACGCGACGCCATTTGGCGAGCGCCAGCCCCTGCCCGGCCACCGCCCCCCCCGACCCCGAATCGCCCACCCGCGGGCTCCCACACCCGCCCTGCCCTCCCCACCGCACCAGGCTCTGTCCTGCGGGCCCCGCTCCACCGCAGGGCAGCTCCTCGCCTCCCCACAACCTTGGGCTCCCGGGCCCAGCCCGACCCAAGGCGGGGAGGGGGAAGCAAAGGACCTGGGACCCCCCACCCAACCCCCGCTGCCCCCGGTGGCGGCCGCGGGGCTCGAACCCGCGACCTTTGGAGCTTCGCGCTCCCCCCCCCCACTCCTTCGGCCCGAGCCACAGGGGCACGGCGGGACGCGCCAATCACCGCCCGCCGCCGGGGGGTCG
>JAAGAY010006879.1:0-28451 GCA_011801015.1 Ardeotis arabs | reverse complement strand
GGGAAGCGGCGGGAGGGAGGCGGCGGGGAGAGGGGGGAGGAAGCTCCTGGGGTCGGGGGGCGAGGGGCTCCCGCCCCTGCGTGCGGCGGGGCCGGGCCCTGGGCTGCCTCCCCCCGCGGCCCTGGCCCGAGGGCAGCGGCCAAAGGGTTTGGGTGGAGCAGGGGGTGCGTAGGGTTCCCGCCCAGCGCAGGCCGCCATGGCGTCGGGGCTGTGTGGCGTGTGCCAGCCTTCCCCTGCCTCCAGGCTGCCAATTCCCCCCCTGTCTGTTCCCCTTTTTTTGTGAAATATTGGTTGAATTTACGTTCCTCCTGCCCGGAAAGCACACACACCTCACGGCGCAGGCCTCGCTGCGAAATGGTCGTCGTGTTTTGAACACGAACGCCATTTCCTCAGCGACACCGGCACGGCGGCCAGAATACGGGCAGGGATAGGGGACGCACGGGAACGCGATGTGGAAAGCACGTTTGCCTTAATTCTGGAATTGTGTCAGCAAATAATAACACACAGAAAGGTGGCAGCCCAGAAGCTTCCGAAAAAAAGCTCTCAAATATCATCATTTCCCTGTGGAAATAGATATTCTTACTTCAATGGGAGCCTAACAATCGCTATCGACCTTTAAAAATACATGATTAAAAATAAAGAATAGGAAACGTGCAAATAATAAGTTTACTTGGATGCAGACTTATTCATCCGCTTCCTCGGTGTTCCAAGAGACAAAGGCAAGGTCGTCCGGGCTGGGGGGCAGAAGGGGCGCGCACGGAGCGATCTCCGGAATCCTCTTCTCTAGATTAGTGGGATAAGAGGCGGCTGGCCCTTCCGACGCCGGTGAAATTGCGTGGAGGATTAGGATCAATTCCCCGGGGGAGAGCAAAGGGCCAGCAAACAGAGCGGAGACGGGGACGAGGCGGGGAAGGCAGTCGCGGGGTAAGAGGAGGGCTCGGCGCAGCAGAAGTGAGGGGGACAGGTTACAGTGAAGGTCAGAAACAGATTTTCTGTCTAAGCAGGAATTAAACAATACCCCTGAAAAGAAAAATTCCCTTCTTTTTAGCTCTACAGGGAAAAAGACGAACATGACGATGTTTTCCTGTGGGGATGCTGCTGCTCTGCTTTATGGATGCGGTGCTGAGGGTTTTTTCTCCTCAATTTCCGTCTGCGTAACCGATTTTTTAGGCTAATTCACCGCTGATCCCCTTCACTGACTCTCAAAATCTGCAGTTTCGGGTAGAAAAGGGACAGAAAAGGGGCCTGGCGCAGAGCCTGCCGCGGGTACGATCCCTCTGGTCGTGCCCGACGCGGTTACCCCGTCGCAGCCGGCCGGCCGGCGGGTGAGAGGCTCCGTCAGCAGCCCCCGGGCAGGAGCTGGTGCCGACCCCTGAGCAAAAATAAAGTGGCGTTTTCTCATTTCTCGTTCCTTTTCCCTTAGAGACACCGCTAAAATCAAGTTATTCCTGCGCGGCGCCAACCTGCTCGCCCGGGTTTACAGGCTGCGCGACCAGGGCAGGGCTTTCACCCCTTAAACTTCCTTTTGACCCCCCTCCCAGCGCAACCTCGGCTCTGGCAGCTGCGTTTCACCGCTGCCCTTCTCATCCCTCCGCTTGCGGCACGCCGTCCATCCTGATCCTGAAGAACAGCCTGCCATTCCGGTTTGCTTCCCTCTAGGCAGGGTCTAACACTGCTTGGCGCCCTCAGGCTGTCTTAAAAGGGAGAAATAAAATAATTTTGCTGCGATTAATGCTTCACAAGGCAATTCTTTTTTTTTTTTTCTAAAGGTTTCATCCCGGCCTTCGCTACGCAGCGAAATCTTTCTAATAAAGAGGGATGATCACCCGAATCTCTGCGTCTCCGCGCAAGGGGAATCCCCCTCCCTCCCGTTCCAGCTAGAGCCAGAGAATTGAGACAATCCCTAATGTTGACGCGCGAAATGTTGTGTAACAACAGAGGGGAGAGAATCTGTTTATCTAAACCCACATTTGGAGTGACATAAGACTATCACTTTTTTGGTTAAATACCAGAAAGAATATCAATTCTTTGGCTGATATCAATCTCACCAGATCCCGTTTGACTGACAGCTCGCGTTTCCCTGGTTTGGGGGAGAAGGAAGGGGGGGTTTGCTTCCCCGGATCGACGACTGCGAAGTCAACACCGCCGTTTCTTTCCCTTTTGCTGGGGGGAGGAAGAAGCCGCCCAGCCACGGAGCGAGCTCCTCCGGAAGCGGAGGGAGATTTGGGGGGTCTGGGACGGCCGCCCCTCGCGCGACAGCTGGGTGCAGGGCTGGGCTGCCGGCTGGGAGAAACTCGCAGGAACATTTCTTGTCGGCTTCCATCTGTAAAGCCAGATTTTAACAAAACTTGCGGCGGGCAGCAAAACTCCGACTCCCAACAGCGAACCCAGCCCGTTCTTCCCGCAGGGACAGGAATTACGCGCATCAGGCTCCAGCCTGAGCTTAAGCTTCCAAGCAGGAAGAGACACCCGATGTCATCACGGACGACAGTTTTAGTAGGACTAAGGCCTTAAAATCTCTTTTTTTTTTTTTTTCCTGACTTGCTGGATTCCAGTTCCCCCGGCCGCTGCAGCCAGGCGACGGCCCCGCCAGCCCACTCGTTTCAGGCCGGCGTTTTTTAGGACACTCTTTCAGAGGGTCACAGTGCAGCGCTCCGATCCCGCGAAGCAGCATGCCGAACGTTTCCCATCCAGGCTCTCGGGGCTGACGTGATCCCCCCAGACAGGTGCCGAGCTCGGGAACGGCCTGCGATCCAGCCGGATGAAAAACAAACCGGGATTAGCGCTAACGAAGCTCTTCTGTCGGAGCAGCAAAGTCATTTACTGAAGCTTAAGGGGAGTTAATTATTATTTTTTTTCGGAAAGAAAAGGCGTGAATGAAGAAAGCGGCGAAGGTCTCGGCTGGGGATCAGCCCTGCGCCAAGCAAGGGGGAGAAACCCATGAAAAGCGGGTGAACGCTGCGCGTTCCTGCGAGCGGCGGCACCGCTGGAGCCGCGTTTCCTCCCCCAGCACCCCGAGACCGAACTTCCCGGTGTCTCCCACGCCACACGCGCTCTGAGCTCTCCTCTCCTCCTCCCCCAGCACCCTGCAGCGGGGTCTCTCCCTTATCAGCCGCGGATTTTCCACAAACCCTCAGGAACGCGCTAACAACCTTTACCCTCCCGCTACGCAGGCGCGAAGTCACCGGGGAGCGGCGAGGGCAGCTCCGATCCCCCAGGGCGGCGCGGCCGCCGGAGCCAAGCTCCCGCCCGCGACACGCGAGGAAGCCCGGAGGGGCTTACACCCCCTCGGGTGCACCCAGCGACTGAGGCAGGGGCAAGAGTTGGAGAGGAACTCAAGGTAACCCTGCAGCACCACCACGCCCTGCAGCCACCGCGCGGCGGCGGCAGCTCGGGGACCGTTAACGACGCTGGAAAAGTTGCCGGAGTTGGACACCGTCATCCTGCTTCAGAAGATAAATGTCACTCACTGTCCAAGCGCTATCAGCACAGACGCTGTTGTCAAGAACTCAGAAGTATCTAGGAACAGCTTGAACAACTTTTATTTTTTTTTTTAAAGTGCTTAAAACGTAAATAACAAGCTCTTTATAAACATTAGTTGCAACTATTAAAACATGAAACGCACAGAACCCACCTCCTGCAACACGAAGTGCAGGGGAAATCAACAACTCCTTGAACCCCGACACGTCCCTCTCCCATTTTGGGGTGGTTTTCCACCCCACCTTTACCCCGCAGACCACGCGGCCGTTTCCTCACGGACAAATCGTAAGGCTGAGTCGACGCGACACTTCGGTATCCCCATCCCTTCCAGTTTAAGGTTCTCCTGGCCCGTGACTGTTGAGCCGGACGGCGCAGTCAAGGCGAAAATCCATCGCTTGGCCAGAGTTCTTCAGAAGCAAGAAACCCAGTTGCGGGCTGAGAAGAAAAGCAGAGCACAGCTGGGAGCAACGGCACCCTGCGGAAGACCTCGTGAAACAGCTTCGGCGTGGAAAGAGGGCAGACAGAGAAACGCAGAGGAAGCGTTAGGGCCGGGTTTGAACGGAGCCAGCGCAAAGCTGCCGCTGGCCCGTTAGAGCTCGGCCCTCTGCTCGCTTCAGCGAGGAGCGACGGACCTCAGGGTGACACCCCACGCTGCCCAGAAGCGCCGCTCGCCGTTTTTTGCAAAAAAAATAGCTAAATATGGAGATCTGGGACATGAGCAACTTGAGAGCATTTCCCCCCCGCTTCTTTTTCTCACCCCCCCTCTAGGAGATAACATCTCAGACCTCAAAACCATTTCCCTCTGGTAACTTTGAGGTTTTAACAGAAAAATGACACAGCCTCCAGCGCTGCTGGGTGGTGCAGCCGAGCTCGCGCTCTTGCGAGAGAACAAAACCTGCGTGGTGGGGAAAAACCCCCCGTTTGGGGGACAGCGGGGTGGGGAAACGGAGAACGAAGACGGAAGCATCTTTAAGCTGCCTTTTCCTAAGCGTAAGTCGTCATTTTTAGATACGTCTGGACTTCTAAACACTCGAGAACAGACACGAAACGTGAGGACAGCCGTCACCGCTTGGTTTTTTCCGTAGCCCGTGCGACGCAGAGGTCCCGGTGCCGCACCCCCGCCTTGGCCTTTGGCGAGAACGTCTTTGCTCCAGCCTCCTCCGGGCCGGCGCGGGCTCCGGCGGTGGAAGGCGGTTTGGGGACTCCGCCGCAGCGGAGGGAGGTCACGGGAGGAAGCAGGTATTGCTGAAAAGGCCGCACACCCGACGGGCCTGCGGTAGCTCTGAGATTATATATTCAAGTGCAAAACGTTCCGAAAAGAAAAAGGCAGAGCTGAGTAAGGCAGAAGGGGGATGAGGGAGGCGGTGAAACGGGATGGAAGAGGAACGGGGGAAGGCAGGGAGGAGGTGCAGCAAGATCCTCAGCCACACTGGCACCTGTGTGTGGGGAGCCCCTACGAGGCCGATCGCTGCCGGGGGAGAAGTCCCAGGGAGCGGCTCTTCCTCAGGGAGCGGCTCTTCCTCAGGGAGCGCAGAGCCGGCGTGAGATTTCGGCTCTGCGCCGCCCTCTTACCACGGTTTCGCCTGCCCGTCGGCGGGGCTGCCCCTTCTCCCGGCGCTCCTGCCCGCGCCACGCCGCTCCTCTGACACCGCTTTCTGACTGTCCGCCGCGGGTAGAAGGGAGAGCTTCTGCGCGAGAGATGTCCACCCAGAAAGGGAATCTAGTCCTCAGGCCAGAGGATCTTTGGATTTTCTGGGCAGAGAGAGGTTTCTGGTGCTTTCTAAACTGGGAGAAGCACCTTCCCTTAGAGCCTACGCCAGAACGTCCCCACACCTGAGACACAGAGGGAGGAGGAACATGAAGATGTAGGTAGAGAAGTGCGAAACCCCAGGTGACTTCCTACCAGGGGCAAAGGCAGGTAGGAGCTAAAGGCTCGCGGCCAGTGTCTTCCCAGGTAACGAATCCTCCTTCTCCTGCGCTGGCCTACAGGCTAACGATGGCCAAACGCCACTGACAGCAACACCAGATCTCCTTTCCAGCTCCTCCTCCGACAGCTTCTCCAACCTCAGACTCCGCGCGCGACTCAACAGTGGCTTCACCCAGCCGTGTTTTGCCTTGGAACATCTGGCTGCTCTTCCCCTGGCACCGCCTCGCCATCTCTGCCTCCCGCGAGCTGCCCGCGCAGCCCTCCTGCCGAAGACCAAAAGCGACCCGCGCGCGGGGGCGGGAAGGCTCTGCTGTCTGCGTTTAAACATAAACCCACCCGGGTCAGGCGAGGCAAACGGAAGAGCAGGTTGCGCCGAGCTGGGTTTCGGAGCCTTTTTTGGTAGGAAACTGCTATTGTTCTGTTGCAAAAGGCACGATTTTTCCAAGTCATGGCATACATGGAAGCGAGTAAGGAGGAAAGAGCATGAAAGTTTTAAAAGAATCCAGGAGATTTACAGGAGAGAGAAGATGCCTTACATGTCAGGACAGCTCAAGTCCCACGCCAACCGACCCTCCGCCGCACGGGCGCCTTCTCTACCCAAAATCCTAGCGGAATGAGAGAGGGAGCGGCATCCTTTCTACATCCTTCCACAGCACCTCCAAATCAAAAGCCGCGCCGTACGCCGGCGCGGGCGGGAGCATCGCTCACCAGCCTCAGGCTGACGTCGCCTACGCTCGTTAGACTGGGTACATCAGAGGCTTTAGACGGCGACTCAACGGCTAGCAGCAAGCAGCTTTCAGCTCCCGAGAGAGCTGGCCTACAACGCCTACGGGTGGGCCCACGCCGCCACAGACCCGGCGCGGCGCGCGGACGCGGGCACTAACAGCGGCTTAACGGGGTCTGCGAGGGTTACGGAATGGCTAGCTCCGACGGCGGGTGCCTGACCCAGCGGGATGGCATGCAGAGAGGTGGCCGGGCGGTCAGACACCCTTCTCCGCACACGAGCTTCGGGCCCCGTGGCGTTTTGCTGTTGTACTGAGAAAGGCGACAGGAAGTCAGCGGCGAGGGACTGCCGGTGGAAAGCGATTCCTGTGGCACGGGAACAGGGGAGTGTAACACTGAGTGGAAAATTCAGCTGTGGTTTGTACATTCAGGACGGTTGGGTGACGTTTGAGAAGACCTCCTGCGGTACTGGTGGTTCACAAACCAGACCCTTACTGAGCTTAAGCATCCTTGATGTCATCAACCAGTTCAACACCATCCATCAGCTGGGGTACACCACCTCAGGGAGGAGAGATGTGGAAGAGCAGCAGCAGCAGGGTGAAGGCGTGGAGGAGGCGGTGGGTTTCCAGCTCTCGAGTGTCCAGGGACCACTGGAAGCACTGGCAGGATGAGCGCCTGAGAAGAGGCCGCTTGGTCGCAACAGGAACCTCAGGAGGCATCTGCCTCATGTTGGGAGGGCTCTGCTCCTCCCCACAGGGTGGGTGACAGCCCACCACCCTATAGTTCCCTGGAGCCAGAGCTGGGATAAGCGTGGGCTGGGAAGGAGCAGATAACCCTTCCTGCTAAACTCTGCGAGCAGAAGCCACTGGACCCCTCTTGCAAGCGGAGGGGGGAGCGCGGGGGTGTTTGCAGCGCGTTTATTGGAGACGTGCTCTAGGCAAGTGACGCTGGTCTCTGGGGAGAGGTTACTTGGACTTGCTTTCCCCCAGAGGGATCTGGAGGAGCGTGGGAGACTGTTCCATGATGCGCACCAGCAGCTGGTCGATGTAGTTCTCCAGTTCCTGGATGTGCTCCTCCTTCTTGCTCAGCTCCTTCTCTCTCTGCAGCAGGAGCTGGATGAGTTCGTCGTGGGTCAAGTGATAGTACTTGGCGGACTGGTCCAGTACGGTGGGATCCTGTGGGAGAAACCAAGAGGAACGTAAGTGAGTCGGATAAAAATCACTGCTCCCTTTGGCGTTTGCGAGGTGCACAAGAACCAAAGCGATCGGGATTTTCTGTGTCCGTCCTCTTTCCGTATCACACGGGGATTTTGCTTGCCTCAGCACGCCAGCATTTGAAATACAGCCAGGCAAGCGGTGTTTGAGCTCCAGGAAGCACCTTCCCTCTGCCCCCTCCGGGAGAAAAAACCCTCCAGGCCTTCAGTCAGGCAGCCATCACATCCTCCATCCTTCACGTCTTGCGGATAACCGGGCATTCGCTCACGCACCGTGCAATAAAAACCCCAAAGCAAAGCAAGCAACGGGAGAACGAAGGGGTGGGGAGGTCCAGAGGCCAGGTCATGGAGGAGGGGAGGCCAGTGGGAGGCTGGGCAACCAGGATCAAGGACGTCGGGGTTAATATACGTGGTTCTGCTCCCACTGTAGCAGGAAATCCATTCCACCTCCTCCAACACGAGTTTTCTGCACCCCTGCCACCAACTATAGACCATCCCAAGCAGGTGGGAACGCAGCTCTCACCTCAGCGGTGGGTTCCTACCTTTAACTTCTTGGAGTCTGTTTTCTCCGGGTGAGAGGACGGGGCCACGGGCTGGACGCTGCTCGTGGTGACCGTCTTCAGCTTCTCCAGGCCGTTGCTGAGAGCGGTGGTCAGGCTGGACCTGTGCTGCTGCTTCTTCTCGCTGGAGACCTCTTGCACCACGGCGCTGATGGGTTTCACTGGGTGAGGACTAAGGAGAACAAGGAGGATGGACAGTTAACACCCTGCCGAGCTGGAGAGCAACACTGCTGGTTCTCCCCATGGATTTTACGGGATGGGACCCTCTTAACCAATCTAGTCAGCTCCACACAGCTAAATCCCGTGCCCGCGTTGCTCAAAGCCCATCTGCTCCCAGGAACGAGAGGAGAGCCAGCGTCCCGCAGAGCGGACAGCCCACAGCGCTCTCCGGCACTGCTTCCACCCAGAGATAGGAGCCCCAGGACACGTGTTCGGCCGAGGTACAGAGCAGGTCCCCGTGCCTACACCTGTGCTGCTCGCCCTACAACGAGTGCTGTGGGTTGAAATTCCCGGCTGCCAGGCGTTGGCACGGCTCGGGGAAATTTAACCCGGGTCCGGTGTAACTGGGGGCTGCTTCATCCGCGGCCCAGAGGGGCATTTTGCTGCCCAGAGGGGCATTTTGCTGCCCAGGAGCCCCCAGGTCTGTGTCTGGGATCACTGCTGACGGGTCGGGGATGCCCCTGCACCCCATCAGTTCCTGCGCTGCCTCAGCCCCACAGCTGGACTCCACAAAATTTCCCCCCACCCCACCACTACGCAGAAGGGAGGGCTGAGGAGATGGTGGCTGAAAGCACCTTCTTTGTCAATTCTGGAGAAATTCCATTTTTCACGTATTTTTGCCTCAACTCTTCACCCAAAATATTGTTTGTGGGCTTAGAGTACGTTGATGGAAAGAGAAGTGACCTGATGCTACCGTCCTGCGAGGAACGGGCAGCCCTGTGCGCCGTATTTGGGATGAGAAGATCCTAAAACGCACCCAGGAGCTCTGCGAAACCTTTGCGCTCATCAGAGGCAGCGGCCGCCCTGCCAAGGGTGATCATCCCAACCGCTCCGAGCCCCAACACCGCCGGGGAAGGGGACACCGGGCGCGCAGGAGCTCTCAAGCGAGGCGGCTGAGCGTGGTCTCTCTTTACGCACAGGGGACCTCGGGGTGGTGGTAGGACGGGTCGTGGGAGGAGGAACGACACCCGCAGTCCCTGCGCTGGGCTGCCACAGACGCCTCTCCAGTCCAGCTCGCGCTGTAACCGCTCGACTGCGCGTTATTTCCATTCTGAAGGCAGAGCAGGTGGCTTTCAACCCTGCTCCGCGACAAACAATGGTCGCATCACGTAAGGCTGATGGCCAAGTCCTCAAGGCTGGTGTCCTCGTGCCTTGTCAACGGTGATGGGATCGGGACGTACCGAGCAGTCTAGAAGTCCTCTTCACCCACGACGATGCCTCCTGTCAACCCTCTGCTAGGAGAGGACGGTAGCCACCAGCCAGCTCCAACAAGCCAAAGGATCAACGCCCCTTGTCAGAGCTGTCCAGGCACGTGGGCGTTGCCCAGGGTTCCTGGACAGCTTGAAAGGATGGAGAGGGATCCCACGAATCCCACCACAGCATAAGGGGTTGGAGAAGTCGCCGTTCTGCACGTCAGCCTCCAGCGCTCTCCAGCCTGGAGTAAACCCTTTACCAGCAGAGCTGCCAACGGGCAGCAGGACTTCTGCTGTTCCTCAAAACACGGCGTCTGGGAAGGAGGACGGCAGGGGAGCCGCTCGCCACAGCCAGATCTGAAGAGAAGCCGCTCCAAATGCCACCCTGGCCTCGTGCATCCCCGCAGCCAGCGCAGAGACGAAGCCCAGAGTTCGGCTGCGGAAGCGGGACACCGACACCCCGAAGCGAGGTGTGCAGGGCACCGGCTGGCCGTCACAAACCCTCCGAAGGGGACCTCTTTTGGACCCAACTTAGCAAGGCCAGCCTACAGAATGGAAACTAGCACCAGCCTTGGGACACCCGTGGGAAAGCTTGGATGCGTTTTGAAAGCAGGGGGACATTTCCCAGTGCAGGTCTGGTGTCAGGCAGCGTTCAGCCCCACTGCCAATGGGAACGGATTAATTTCCACAGAAAAAAAAACCAAAATAATAAATCGTTATCCCATTCCTTCCCACTGAGAGGGCAGGGTGTGCAGGGCTCCCGCTGAGGAAAGCGGAGCTCTGCCCCTCGGCCTCTCCTTCTGAGAGGCTCCACCTGTGTCCCGCCCCGGGACGGTCGGCACCGGGTACTTCCAGGGGAGCAGAGGGTGCTTCACGCCTCCCCACCGCATCCGAAGTCCTGAGGGATCTGCCGAGAAGCTGGACCTGTTCCCATCCGCCGGCTGATGAACGTGAACTCGAGAGCAGGAATTCGATGCCGACACCGACGGCCTGCCCAGTCCACTGCTGCGTCTCCGAGCGGACACACGTCTGCGATGGAGCCGAACGCCTTCAAGATGGAACGTCTCCGGGTGACGAGCGGCACAGCCCTGGCCCCTCTCTCCGAGCGAGCCTTGCTGCGTCACAGCACCGCTTCCGCCGACGATCCCAAGGTCACTGCTGAGCACAGCGAAAAACCGGGGGCATTTCCCTGCGGCAACTCGGGAATTAAGCCTTCATCATCCCATTAAAATGCTTCTTGCGGACAACGAGACAACAAAGGCCAAAGCCAAGGAACGCAGTCTCTCGCAGGGGAGCCGCTGCGCCCGCAGCAGCACCCGGGGGCCAGACCTCCTGGAGAAAGGGTCTCCGGGAGGAAAGGGAACGACTGAACATGGGATCAGCAGCTCTTCTCCCAGCCACTTCCCAAGCGCCGAGAGCTCCACGCGGATTAAACCCGGCACATGATTTAACCCGAAACCTCGTTTTCGGAAGACGACAATTCTGCTGCACCCCTGACATCAGGACGCACAGAGCAGCGTGTGCCAACGCCACCTCGGCACCTGTGACCTCCTCACCCTGTCCCCTACGAGCGCCACGACGTGCTGCAACAGTCGCACATCCGAGCTCCGGATCGATGGGAGCTGCGCAACTGGGCTCCTCCGAAGCAGCGGAGCCCCCAGAGCACTGTCACGGGCTGTCCTTCACGGGATGTGACCAGAGACCCTTCCCAGCAGTGAAGGCACCGTCCCACCCATCCCCAAAGCGCAGAAGTGGGAGCATCCGTACACTCCAAGCACCCACCTTACCCCAGCGACAACGGTTTGGTGGCAAGAGCCCTCCCTCGCTGCAGGAGAGCGGGGAACGATACGCAAACGCAATCCCAACACGTGCTCTTCTGGATTCTGAACCCCCTGGCTGCATCTTCAAGAAGCTGTTCCAGGAGGGGACAACCTCCCAGCTGCCTGTGGGCAGGCGGTGGCCCGGCCAGACCAGGCGGGAGGTGCTGGTGTCACTCAGATACACAGGGCTACCACTTGACTTGCCACCTTGAACACGATGGCCACCTGCAAAGAGGACCTGCAAAGAGGACATGGGACCCCACACCTGGTTTCTGTCCTGCCCGAGGAGGGCACACAACCCCCATAACCCCCAGATTCTCAATAATCCACACCAGGTACCAGCTCCTGCTTCATCTAATGGAAGAGGAAGACACTTTTGTCCCAGCTAAGCCTTAACGCCTGTTGTAAGTTTGAAGTCTTTCCTTTTTCCTTCCGTCTTGGCCCTTTAGACCTCACCCCTCTCCCCCCGTGACAATTAGTCACCTCTCCCCAATCATATCAAGCAGTGCAGAACCTCAGAGCCTTCCACCGAGACCTCGGTAACTCTTCAAAACTTCTTCAATCACAGCAGCAAGTATCCGAAACATCCGCCTTTTACAGGTAGAGGAAGCAGAGCAGAGATGGTCAAGGACTTCTCAGAAGCGTATCTTGACAGCAGCCAGCACTGACGTGATGACCAGCTCTTAGGTCCAAGCCCGCTCTCCTCCCACGAGCCAGTCAGCCCTGGGATGGACGCACAGCCAAGCCCGAAGATGACCGCGAGCGTGAACTACGGACACAGAGGGGCCTGGGACCTGATTTTACCCTTTGGGATTGCAGGACACTTCTCTTTCCATGAAAACGTAACAAACATCAACAAAATTCAGGTTTCTGTACGCCCTCCATCTGCAAATTTTGAACAAGGTTGTGTGTTGGAGAACAAATGATCCAATTGAGAATGATTTGAGGGTCTGGCCTCAATAAATAAAAAACCCCACCAAACCAGCTAACAGACCCATCTCCTTGCTCCCGAGGTTGTTCTACACATCAAGCCCAGGCTCCAGCCAAGGAGCGATCCCCGTGCAGAAGTTCTGCTGTCCTCACCCTCCTGCCCGCTCTCCCCCCAGGGCCAGGACCAACGTAATTCTCGGGCCAGACGGGATTTGATCATTTCGGTGCCCCCACGAAGCGCCGTTTGCCTTCTGTGGCAGAAGTGAGGCTGATCAAACAAATCCCTGCTAGAAGACCTAGGTCCTCACGGAAACCCTAAGAGCTTGGTTCTTGATCCTCTGGGAAGACAGAGCCCATGACAATCTTCTCCCGCCCAAGCGGACCAGGGGAAGGCGTACCGGGAAAAGTAGCGGAACTGAAGGACACAGAGCAAGACTCCATGCCCTAAACTCAGCATCTATCTCTGCTTCGTGGCATTTCTCCAAGCCCAAGACTGACCCGGGCGGAGGAACAGCCCCATCTTTCCTCTGATGCACCACCACAGTCCCCCCTTCCCACTCTGATTTATCCGTGAGGCTCATTCCCGCTTGCTTCAAAACCAAAGGGCATCTCAGCAGGAAGGAGGGGAGAACGGCATTTTGCCACCACCCTGGTGAAAGGACTTTTTTTTTTTTTTTTTTGTGGCTATGGAGAGAAGAAGGTTTAGTACCTGACGGTTGTTTAGAAAGGAAAGAAACCAAAGCTGAATTAATGAAAAGGGAAGGGGCGGCAGCTGCGCACATGCCATGAAGGAACTCGAGAGAGCGTTAACGGTGGAAGCTCTCCCGGCAGACGTGGAATAGGTACCCGTTTTGCAAGCACAGGGAAGATGATGGAGCCAAAATTAGCAGCGTGAAACGTGGATGCAATTCTGCTGCGGCTCAGTGTTCAGCCGTGGCGGGGCTTGGATGCATCAAGCCATTCGTCCCGGTTTAGGGCAAACGCAGGACAGCGGTGGCCGTTCGTTACCGTGATCGGAGAGAGCCAAGGCTCCGAGCTGTTCCGGCCGGACTCTCTGGGACCAGGGGAAGGAAGAGGACCCGCAGCAACACGTGGAGCGGCCTCCTTGGAGCCAGCGCAGCTGTGAGCTGCTGACGCTGAGCCGGGGTGCGCTTATCGGCCCCCCCAACCCCCCGCTAAGAGCAGAAGGGAGACAGGGTTCACCTCTACCAAATAACACACCCTCGGCCTTCCCCGGAGTGCTCACCTGGTCGTCTGCTGGAAAAAGGGCTTCTCAGCTGGCTGTGTCTCCCTGGGCAAAACCACGAGCGCTGAAGCTTGCGTGTCACCGGACTGCGGCAAAGGGCAGGGCTGGGCGGCTGCGCAGCGGCTGGTGGCGGCAGGGACCCCGCTGCTGCTCGCGGGGCACGCAACGGGGGAAGGGAAATCAAACTGTTTAGGGTTAGTCGCAGCCACAAGGAAAGGGGTGGAGAAGGCCAAGGGCTGGCTGTCATGCAGGAAAGGAGGCTTGCCTAGCGGGTCTCCGGGGGGGTTAGTGGGCCCGAAGCCTTGCCCAAGGGCTTCCTGGTGGAGGTGGGTGAAGCTGAAGCCCCCCTGACCAAGCCGTTCGGGCAGCACAGCTTGAACAGGGAGGGGGTCCGGTGGCTTCTCCACAAAGGGATTGCTTGGGGCGTTTGGGCCGAGCGCCGGAGCAAAGGGATTTCTCGGGGCCGAAGCGTCCTGCTCGTGCCTCTCCTCCGCCCGATCTGGCTTCCAGAAATCGGCCTTCTTGAAGTCTATCCTGCTGTCTGCCGAGCGTCGGCGCCACGGCCCCTCGGGCTTGCTGGCGGGGGGGCTGCCCTGCTCTGCCTCGCGGGGAGGGCCGGCCACTGCCACGGGGGCACAAGGCTCAGGCTGGCCTTCCGCTCGCCCAGCGGGGCCGGCCACCGGCCCGTGACGCCCTTCGCTGCCGCCCCACGCCGGCTCTGGCTGGGACGAACTCTCCGCACGCGCTAACCTTTGGGGTCGAGCTGCCTCCTGCTCTTCCAGAGCCGTCCAGAAGATTTCCGACTGGCCCGGGTCTAGCTTGGAAGGTTGGTTTAGTCCTGACACACCGAGCTCCTCGGAGAACAGCTCCTGTTTGGAGGCCATCTCCCACTCTGCGGCCCCCGTCAGAAGGGATAAACCTGCCTGGCTCCAGCTCTCCTCAGCACCCGACCGGCCTAACCCGGCTGGGGAGAACTTCGATGAGCAAGTCTCAAACCGCTCAGCCGCATCCGGCTCGCTCATCTCTGACCGGTCTTCCCCCAAAGAGGTGTCTCCTTTTGCCAGCTCGCTAGCTCTCGCCTCCAAATTAGCTGCCAAGTCCGCAGCGGCAGACTCGGCATCCTCAGAGACTGGGAACTCACTCCCGGGTTCAGCTACATCTGCTCTCGCTGCGGGCGGGCTGGGAGACGCCGGGACGGAGGGCTCGCTGCTCAGATGGCTCCTCGGCAGCTCCGCGTCCGCCTTCGAGCCCTCCGCATCTTCCCCTCGCTCCTCGCTGCCTCGCCGCCCCAGGTGCGGGTCACAAGCATCCTCCTCCTCCTCACCGTCCCCTCCGCTGCCTGCGGCCGCGAACCGCCTCGGAGGTTTGGGGGGTGGCGCGGCCGAGCCGGCTGCCGTCTCCGCGCTCTCTCGCGCAGCCGTCCACGGAGAGAGGACGACGTGCCTCTCGCGAACGTCGGAGCTGAGCTTTACGCGGCTTTCGCTGGCCTCCAGCCGCATGCTAGCCTGGAGCCGGTAGACTGAAGTCCGGATGTCAAACGCTTCCTCCTCGCTACCCGCGCCCTGCGGGTCCGTCCCCGGCTCGGGGGCCACGGGGAACCGTCGCGTTGCCACATCAGCGAGCACCCGCGGGGGCACGGCCGCCACGTTGCTGCCCGGCAGGGTTTCGGAGGCGAGCTCGGGGGCGAAAGCGCTCCTGGGCAACACGCAAGCGGCAGCGCGAGATGCGCTTTTCGCCTCAAAGGCGCCTTCGCCGAGAAAGGCCGGCCGCGGGCCAAAGGCGCTCTCCTGACCCACGCGCTCCTGCTCAGCCGCGCTTTGGGGGCTCTCTGCCAGGTCGGGAGCAGTTTCGGTGGCTATGGTCATCCATCCGTTCGTCCCCGCGCTAGAGGGTTCCTCCTCGTTACTGTCCCCTTCCTCCCTAGCGCTGTTTTCAGCCGTTAGCGACGTCGAAGCCTCTTTTTCCCCTGGATTTCCTGACGCAAACGCAGCTGTCCAAACCGTAGGCGTGCTGCTTTTCCTCCTCCTCCCCATCGACCCCGCAGACACGGGGCTCAGCACATCTTCTATCACGGTCGCTTCCTGGGTTGTGCTCACCAAGTTCGCCCCCACGTCTAAACTGGAGAAATTTGTCCAAGACCGCAGAGCTGCGGGCATTTCGCCGCCGATTTGTGAATCGGCCTTTTCAAACACCTTCGTCCCCTTCTCGCGAGCCAGCTCGGCCGATCTTTCCGTTGGGCTGGCTGCATCGGGATCGTCGATGAAAGCCATGCCCTCCGCCACCACCGAAGCGAAGAAGTTCTCCTTCTTCAGTTCTGGTTTGAGCCTGCTGGTCGCAAAGGCATCGAAGGTATCGTCCCACTCCGAGAGGGGAGGAGGGACGGCAGGTTTCTCGTCCGGAGGAGGAAGGTCACCTTGTGACGGGGGAGTAGTTTCTGGAACGGGGACACCAACGCTTTCGGCTGGAGACTCCCTCTCCGGTTCTTTATGTCTACGGGAGGCAGAGGGACTGCAATCCTCAGAGGAATAAAAGCTCCCAGCGACCTCTGTTGAAGCATGCGGCCCAGACGGGAAACTAGAGAAAAAGTGAGTAGGTGAAGGAGAATTTAGTACCTGGTCAGCGAGGAGGTCCTCAAAGAAGGGATTGCTCTGCAGGGAGTTGAGGAATGGGTTGGTAGGGGACAAGCATCCGGACTGACTGTCTCCAGTAGCGGGAGAGAGGTTAGTGCTTGGCATGCTAGCGAGATGGGCTACAGCGGCAGGAGGAAACGGGGCAGGGGAGCAGGGAGGAAAATGAGAAGGAGCGTCTGAGCTGGTTTCTACCTGAGGAGACACTTCCAGGCTGTGGAGGGAAGACAAAACAGTCCTCCTGGTTAATGCCGTGACAGTGCTGTAAGCATACACCACACACCCCACAAACGCTTCGCTTCAAAGCAATGCAACGACCAAACACGTCCTCGTCTCGCTCGTTAGGCAGAGCAATGATTATGGAGTCAAGGCGTGGAAAGGGCATGCACGGCGAAAAGGAAAGGGCAGCCCTTCTTCTACAAGCCCTCCAAATTCCCCCTTTCTGCCTTAGCAAGCCCTGAGACTCGGGCTTTTCCCACCTCCTGCGGCCCAAGTCCTTCCCAGTTTACCCCCGTGCCGTGTTACTCGTTTAGCAACACGTCGGGACGGCAGCGGGCGCGGCGTTCCCTCTCGCGCAGCAGCGTTGCGTGGCTGCGGGCGGCCAAGGAACAAGAGCGGAGCAGGAGGGAGCACGTGACCAGGACGTGGCCCTGGCTCCGCTCTTGGCTCTGCCCAGCCTCCCCGCACGCCCTTCCTCACGTCGCTGCTGGCCAGAGGTCACGAGATGCCCGAACCCCCGCAGGGGACCCCGAGGAGGAAGGGATTCAGGACCATCTGTCTCCTCCTCACCCCAAATCAGGCAGGAACTATGCCGAGGAGCTACGCTGACCTATCATTGGGATTTCATTGATCTTCCTTTGGGAGCTCCTCCAGCAACGAGCGTCACCACCTCCAAGAAAGCCTTGCCAGGCCAGGACTGCCCATCTTGGCGCTCTTCACATCACGAAGGGCGCGGTGTGGACACCTCGCGCCCCAACCACTGCTCCGACTGCCTCGCTCCCCGCTCCTGAGCCCCCATCCCCTTGACTCACCCCTTCCAGGAGCAACCCCGTCCCCAAGATGGGAGCACCCGGCACCGGCACGCGTGGCTGCACTGCCCTGTAGCAGAGCCAGCAGGATTACCTCCTCCTGCACCGGCCACGACAGCCAAGCTTCAGAGTCTTGGTTTGGGAGAAATACAGACATCGATCAGCCGGCACTAGACACGTCGAAGTTTAACGAGGAATTAATGAAGTAATTGCTTCGCCAATACGCAGGGGGTACGTGCGGCCCTGGGGCTACACCGCGGTGTTTCCTCGCCTCACAGAGCTGCTGGTGGGGATCACGGACGGCACTGGAAGATCTCAGCCAACGCAAAGTTGCTCCAACAACTATTTTCATCCGTTGTTACAGAAGCACAAAACGCCTTAGACGCATCTCAAAGTGCAAAAATGCCATCTTGAGGCAAAAGTTAGCGACGTGTGAAGATGCAGCCAGCGTCGGCTGCTTTCAAAGCAGGCGGGGTTACGTACCGGCAGCGCGCCTCGGCCCACGAGCGATGCACGGACGGGCCGGAGCCCGCGCACACCGCAGCAGCGGGGCGGCACCTGCTTCTCCCCGCTCCTGGCAGCTTCAAAGCCCTCCTCACACGTCATCTTCTGAGCAGCCACCTTGGAAAGTGCCACCAAAGTCCACCTGTCCTGGTTTTTAGGTTGGTAACACACCCAGCAAGCGCCCAGCACCCATCAGACACTCCGCCAGATACTACTTAGCAGAATTAATAATTCAGGCACAAAAAAAAGCTCCAAAAGCGTCGTTTCCACTCAAACCTGCAGCTCACTTGGTGCAGCAGGCAGAGACAGCTCGTGGGTGCCCTCTCCTGCTGTCACTAAGCAGCAGTGGTGGCCGTGGCGCAGGTGCCCATCCTTGTCCCCGCGCCGTGCTCCGCTGTGGAGCTCCTCTCGGACGACCGGTGCGTGGCAGGGTGGAAAACTCACCGTGGGCAGCTGGGCACGCACCTCCAGAGAAGATAACCGAGCAGCCCAGCTCTTCCTGGGTGCAAGCACAGAAAACCTCCAGGAGAAGCGATGGGAGAAGCTGATGGAGAAGGTGATGGACCTTTAGGCACAAGCCACCCCAGAGACCAGCAGCCTCTCTCCGCTTGGGAGCCAATCTCTTCAGGAACGTTGTCACCGCTGTTTGGTGTTTGCCACCCCAAAGGTCTCAAGGCTACAGCTCGTATTGCCGGAGTCCCTCAATTCTTCTGGTTTTCTGAACGCAGAAGGTGCAGACAAATGCTCCTGTTTGCTGCCACTTGCTGCAAATTGACCTTTTTTCCCTAATCATCCTCAAATTTAAACCCTCCAGAAGAGCAGCACAGCTGCCCCCGATCCAAGGTCCAGTTGAGTGACTTCACAAGATCCATAAATGGGGCCAAACACGGCAAATTTTCCTTTCCAGCTGGAAAGGGCTGCTGGCGAGGTCCAACCTGAAACACCACAACCTCATGGTGGCTGCAGACGCAGCACACGCCGCTGCCCTACCTCCGCTCGCTCCTGCGGTTGCTCCTTCTTGCCAGCGTTTGGTGCTGAGTAAGAGCAACCCAGACCTGATCCTCCAGCTCTGCTGGGCTCCAGCACTAAATAGCTACAGAGCATTCATCAGCTTCAGGCTCCTAATGAGTGCTCGCTGCTAACGACCTTCACAGCTGCCAGAAGGCTGAGTGGTTGAAGTTCCTTCCTCCTCCTCCTCGCTCAGGGGGCTCATGATGGGCAATGCCTGGAGTTGCACCCATCACCACCAGCGCAGGTGGAGGAACAGCTTCAAGGTCTTCAAACCCACCAGAGATGACCCTGTCTTCCTTCCCCAAGTCGTGGTGGGGCTCATGGGGTGGTGGTCTTGCTGAGAAAGAGTGGCTCTCGGTGACGCCAGCCACCTGGTCCCAGCCCCAAGTGGTTGCCCGCGTGGTCTGGGCCACCAGGAACGGGGATGGTGCTTCCAGCAAGCCCCTGATCGCCCCACGCCCGTCGTGACCTACACATCGGTGTGAGGACGCAGCAAAATGAAGGTTGCACTTTGCCTGGGAAACAAAGTGTGTGAAAACAAATCTTTTCTTGGAGGGAAGGAAACCAGAAGCAATGGAGCTTCTGCCTCTGGCGCAGGAGGACCCAAACCTCTTCCCTGCCGGGCAGCACTCACGTATCAACCTCTACCAACACGCGCAGCCCAAGCCAAGCTAAAGGCATAAAACCAGAATTTAAATCCATCTTTTTTTTTGTCAGATTCTGGTTTTCCTCCTCCAAAACCCTCTGCTGAAGTTTCCTTTCCACTCCCCATCCCTGTTCCTGCTGGGACGCACTGGGGCTCGCTCCGGGGCTGCACAGACCGCCCTCAGCCGCAGACTCCTGGCGTCTTTCCCCCTGAAAAGGGTTTTCACAGCACCAGCTGCACCGTCATCGTTCAACCCCGTGCCTCAGGACAAGCATCCCTGGTTTGGGTACCAGCCCGGCGCTGGCAGCAGACCCTCTCTCCCCACAAAAAGCTCCCTTTCCCCTCTCTGACGAAGGACGCTGGAAGCGCTGAGCGCAACAAGGAGCCGAGGACGGCGTATTCCTCTAGAGGGAAACCTCCGCTTGCGGCAGCCTGATGGAAGATCTTTGCTGCATTGAAACGCTGACTCACCCTCCTCCTCCTCCTCCCATACCCCAGCACACAGCTCCGCCAGCCAAAATAAATAGCGGGTACCTTTCTGCCCTCATTTATTTGCTTGGCAGCGCTTCACAGATGCGTTTTAGCCTCTCAGCAGAAAAAAAATAAAATAAAATATTGCTGAGCAACCCCCTGATGGAAAGTCTATTTGAAACAGCTTGTTCAATGCGGGGAGATTTTTTTTTTTTTCTTTTCCCTACAGATCACAGCCTGAATTTCAGGCTGAAGGCAGCTGCGCATCGGCCCCCAGCCGTCGCAGCCCCTCTGCAAGAGGGTGGGTGACTCTGCGCCGTGAAGATAAAGAAAACGGCGCAGGGGCTGAAAAAGTGGGAGTTTGGGGAGGGCAGGGCTCAAATCCAGCCATAACGTGCCAAGGTTCAGAGCTGCGCTGAAGCCCAAGTGGAAAATCCCCCTGGATCCAGGGGAGTGCCCTGACCCTACCACTCACAAGCTGCTTTTTGCATTTCCCCCGTCGACAAGCGCGCAGCCGGGGTTCTCTGCGAGCAAGCCCAGGAGGGTGGAAAAGCAGCAGGACCGGCGTGCCGGAGGCCCCGGCAGCAGCTTCAAAGCCTGGCAGGGATAAGGAATTTCCTCCCACCGGCGCAAGGCACGGCAGGATTTGTGCAGAAAGGGGCTTGGGAAGAGATGGGTACGGCAGCCCGGGACGGTTTTTTACAGGGTGGGAACCCAAGTGGGAAGGAATTGGAGAATATATGCAAACACTGCTGTTAAACAGGAATTTTGGAGGTGGGAGCGGCGGGTTGAGCTGGCTGCGCAGTAGCTGCTTTGCTTCCCCTTGGTCCTCACCTGCCCATCATCCTGATTAAAACAGACAAGTCCTGCTTTACGGAGACTTGCCACCAAAACCAAAGGAAGAATAATAATAATAATAATAATAATAAAAACCAAGAGCAGAAATAGGATCTGGGCAGTAGCAGCAAACTCCTAACCCCAATACCTGCTTTTAGGGGTGACAGCGGAGCGGTGCTTTACTGGGACAGCAAACAGGGCCGAGCTGGTGCCAGCACCAGCTTAGGATGCAATTCCCCCTCCCGCTTCACGTCCGTCCCTGGGAGACGCGGGCTCAGCGGGCAAAAGGAAGGCAGAGGGATTTGAAGAGCCATTTTTCCCCCCTTGCAGGCTCCCTGTGCCCCTTGTGCCAGGGATCATTTTTACCCCGTGACCGATGCAATCCAAACGTGGGTATGAGACCCGCGCCAGAGCTGCGACCCTGACAGCTCCCGCGACGGACTCATCCGCGGCATCACCGTTATCCGTGACGGGCTGGTTCTCACCACACGGTGCTCCTCTTCATCACATCCTGCTCTGAAAGTCCTCGTCAATGGCGCTTCGGAGGGGGCTGTCGCACCCATCGGTGTTCAATCCCACGGACAAGCTCACCTGGTCCGCCTGCACCGCTCCCCGCTGCCAGCCCGCTCGAGGACCACGCTCCAATCGTTCAAAACCTTCTTCCCGTTTCCAGCATTCAGGAAATGTACTTTTTAGGAGTACATGATGAAGAGGAAAGAATTCGTGTCAATATTTGGCCTCGCTGCTGGACATAAGGGTACGAGCTATGGAAAGAGGAGCGACAACCAAGGTGGGGAATGATTTTACATTTTTTCCCCCATGAAAGCAGCGACGGAGGAGAGGGGCTTTAACCCCCAATGGCACCAACGCAATTATTTTCACAAGGGAGAGCGCAATTTCGCTTTTTTTCCTATCGCCAAGCGTTGAGATGCAGCCTCATTTTATCATCCCGATTCACGCTGCAGGAAGCGGGACCTGTGGAGCTCTGATAACATTGTAGGAAACCCTGAAAACAGTTACACCAATTGTTTTAGCCCCAGGCCTTGCCTCAAATAAACCCGCTGAGCTTCTTCCTTACATACAACCCTTGACCACACAACCTTAATAACAACAAACCCCAAAGAGTCTTTTATTCAGAGCAAACACTGTCGTCCTACAGCTTCCATTCAAGGCAGTATCCAAGCCCGGTGGCCACCACAGCTCAGCAAAGCCGGGCGAAGCGGAGCCTTCGGGACCTGCGTCCCCGTCAAGAGTCAGCGAATAAAGGTGTAAAGAAAGGCTGAAGGCAGAAATGTCCAGCTCTCTCCCCGGGGAAGAGAGCGGAGAGGTTTGCAGCTTGCAGGGCAGCACCAGCTGGCACGCGTTTGCCAACGGCTCAGCAAAAACCGCCCGTAACCAAAGTGCAAAGCTTTTTATAAAAAGCTAAAACCAGCCGAAAGTCAGCGGCTTCCTTCTTTCAGCAAGGGTGTGGTTTTGCAAGAGCAAGTGGTTAAAGACAAGCTGTGCCAAACTTCTCCTAGCTGCAGGCTAATTTAAACCTTAAACCTTTTTCACTAATCACAGCTTGAGTTTTTTTTTTGGTCTTGCAAAGGTTTTGGTGCTCTCTCCCCACGTTCAGCTCCAGGTGGCACTTGACCCATCCACGGTAGGGGAAAAGGTGAGGAGATGCCGCTTGTTCGGCTGACAGGAGCTGCAAAGCTGAAGTGTCCAGAATCAGGACAGCGGGAGGCAAGAAGTCCTGTCTGCAGGGAAGTCAAAGACTTCAACCTGCTCGATTCAGAGGCTGGTCCTCTCTACAAAGCAAAGGTTAAGGTGTCTTCAGCTCCAGAAGTAACCGAACAGCTCCTCCAGATGCAGGTGGACATCCAAAAAACACCCACAGCACTGCTGACTTTTCAGTCGCACGCTTGAGAGAGCGCACGCCTTTGGTGACCACAAAACAGATGGACGTTCCACCTGACACCATCAAGACCTACTAAGCTCTTCAACAGCTTTGACGTGAATCCATGGCACGCTCCACAAGGTCATTCAGCGTGAGGAAGGAGAATAAAGTCAGAAGAGTTAAGAGCTCTGTATAATTACAATAAGTAATGCCGTTGTAATTAGTGGTCACAAAAAAGGAAGAAGCAGAAAAGCCAGACTAGAGACAGTCCATCTCCCGGTGATGAGGGAAAGGCCATTTTTGCATCAAATGAGACCTGCTCACCATCTGGCTGGGCCATATGTGAGGACAAACCCTTCTTGTAACGTCCTCCAGAGGTGGTCACCTACCCCGGTCCCCGCAGCCCCAGCCGCTGGGCTTCCCCCTCGCAGCTCTAGCGCTTCGCCATCCTCCACGAGCGACTTCTCCTAACGTCTGCCTTCAACCTCCCTTGCGACAGTTTAAGCTCGTTACTTCCCATTTTCAAATTGCAAACTGCGATTCGAGCCTGCTCGGATGCTTATAAACACCCCAAAATGGGTCTCTGGGAATTTGTTCCCTCCAGCCCGTGCTGCTTCGAAGCAATTCCTATTTTTGGGGGGAGGAAACCCCAGCTGGAGGAGCTGCTGTCGCCACGGCTCATCCAAGCTTCTCCTTACACGACAGCCGTCTGCGGACGGGATCCTCGGCACGCCATGGCAAACCGACTCGAAGCAAAGCTTAGCTTGAAATTAAACGGTGAGCACTGAACTAGACCCAAAAAACCACAGAGTGAAAACTCTCTGGGAAAGGAATAACGCTGGGAATGGGTCCAGCAGCTGTCATTTAAAAAAAAAAAATAAAAAAAAACCAAAAAGGCAGAGGGATGTTAGAAACAGAGAGCGTTTAAGGGCTCCTCTGCACTCCCAGCGGTTATCCACCGGGTCGGATGCTACAGGCGCTCGGGAGCCAATTTGCAGGCAGAAGTGAAAGACCCGTACGCAGGAACGCAGCCCCAGCAGCCCCAGCACCTCGCCTTCGCCTCTCCTGCTGCCGGAGCGGCGGGAAGACAGAGCGCCCGCATCCTGCCTGGCCATTCCCTTCCCCATCGCCTCCCCCGTGCGAGCGGGGCTTTGCTTCCCGGCAAAAGGCTTTGTGGGAAGGAGCTCCCTGCCTCCGTGTGCCCAGCTCCGCCCGCGCAGCTGGGAGCGCTGGCAGCGGGCAGGAGCGAGCCGTACCAGCCCTGGCCGCTCCCATCCTCACGCCGACGGCATGTGCTCCACGTGCAGGACGAGGACACGTGGCCTTCGGTCCTCGGGAAGGGGGGTGGCAGCACCTTCCTGCCTCCCGTTGGCCTTAACGACCACAACGTCTTCTCGTGAGGGCTTTTGGAGCTGGCCCCGTTCCGAAGGCGCGCTGAGCGACGCGCTCACCCCCTCGCTTACGTCTGAGCAGCGCTTTAAAAGCAGTTTAACCCGTGTGGGAATCTGGTCAGGCTGAATAAACCACCAGCACCCTCCTCATTAGAGGCGGCTCAGACTGAATTAAAATCCTGCTGCTTAATAAATTAGGTTAAAGTCAGCCCAGATGAGAAAATCAACCCTCTAGATTCAACCAGCTCTCAACTGCTGGTTATTTTGGCTGCTTCTAACCCCGTTTTCTCCCTCTTGCTGAGCAAAATCACCGCACCGGGCTCTCGGTCGACCTCCGGACCCCCAGCTCGGGGGCAGGACGGACGCGGGTGACGCCCCGTCGCGATAAAGCCCGCAGAGAAACAGCACGCGCGCCACGTTTTGCGTGCCACGAACGCAGCGGCTGAGGATTTGGAGGGATGAATCATCGCGCGAAAGCGAGAACAATTCAGAGATTCAGAATTGGGTTGAGGGAAGGCTGCGGGGGGGATGGGAAGAGGAAAGAGCAGGGCTGCGATTAGTTATGTCAGAAATATTCCTAATATCTGGAGTTACCGAAGTACCGCGCCCCCAGGCCAGACCACGCGGAGGGAAACATCTCCCTCTCCAGGAAGGGGATCCCTCCCTTCCCCAACCGGGAAGCACAGCCCGGGAGGGCAAACGCAGTTGGTTTGTGGCAGAAGCGAGGGGAGGATCCAGGAAAAATCGCCCTCCCTTTCAGATATTTAAGGCCAAGGAAGCATTTCCCCCGCTCCCGTCGTGTCTGGGCGACGGGGGCCGGTCCTGCGCTGCTGCTGGGGAGCGTTTAACGGCGCAGCGCTGAGCGCGGGAGGCCGGGGCAGGCGGTGAACGGCCTAGGCGCCAACACAGCCGCTTCACTGACCTGGGTCTCTGAGGGGACTCCTTGGGCTCCTTCGAACCGAACCAGCCGCCGCTCCTGTTCCTTTCGCTCTCCGCTGCCGTCGCGGGGCCGGATGAGCCGTGCGAGGGTCCCACTTTCTCCCCCTGGCCTCTGCTCCCCGCGTCGCTCTTGTTGCCCCCGTGGTGGAAGAGGCCACCCTTCGTTTTCTTGTCTTCCTTCCTCGTTTCCTCGGGTTGTTTGTCCTTCGTCGTCTCCCTGGAGAAGACCACGGGTGTTGCGGTTTGAGTTGGCTTGTTCTCTAAGCGACTGTTCTCTTCCATCTTGGCTCTGCCCAGATGGTTACTGAGAGTGACGGATTTCGTGGAGACCTTCAGCTCTTCTTGCAAGGCCAAGGTGGGAGGAGACGGGATGAACCTGGGCTCGTCTCTCTGCTGCATCCTCTCAAAGCTGCCGACCCCCCAAGGCACCTCGTGGGAGTCGGGATGGAGAGGGGTGAAGCCGAAGCTCTCCTCCTGCCGTCTGGGGACGCTGGGCACGGACAGCGGCGCAGAGCTCTGCGGGACAGACACGGGGCTCTTTGGCGCGGGCTCGTCGCTGTAAACGTGGCTGCCGTTGATGCAGAGGGAAGATCGGGACACGGGATCGTTCTTTGGCATCAGGCTTTGGATTGCTTTGGGCTCCAGGACCGGGCTGACTTGGGAGACGTCGTCACTGAACGCTCTCTTGTGGGTCAGCTTTGGAGATGGCAAGTAGTCTTTCACTGGGGGGAAATAAAACACAAAACAGAGACCATTTTTGTAGCAGGCTCAGGTAGGACAAGCGTCGTTATCTTCTACTGGCAAACAATAAGGAAGGCTGTGAAATCACACCGGCTTTCTCCCTCCCGGGCTCTACCGGATCAGAATTAAGTTACCAGAAACGCAAAGCACGGGTCACAAGTACGTGGCCCTACGGGCTGTATGATATTCTCCCCCAGCCCATCACCTCCCACCGCAGGATCCGGAGGAAAAGCCTCAGTGAGACGACAAACCCCTTGTCTGAGAGGATCTAAGATGGATAACAAACGCAAGAAACTACCCAGAAGCTACTGAAAGGCCTTACGTGTCCCTGTGATTTAAGAGTTTGCGCTGAATAACAGGCGGCGCGGCTCCGAGCTCCGCTCCGACGGGCCAGGCTGCTGCTTCGCGCGATACGAGCCAGGAGGGTCCAGCGCCCGCTCCTCCCTCCCACCGCCGGACCCTGCGGCTTGTCGCTAGCGCTCAGCGGGTTTTTGGGGTTACGCGGAGAGCGTGGTGACGACCGCCCGGACTCCACGCGACACGCAGCGGCTCTCCCCGCCTCGCCGGAGAGGTCTCCTTCACCACAACCCAGAGATGATGGGGCCAGACCGGCGCCTCCGCTCGCTCTCCGCCCGCGCACACGAACGTCACCCAGCAGAATCCCAGAGGCATCACGCGGGCGGCTTGACCGGCACGCACCCAGGGACTCCTACCCAATACGGGAATTTGCAGTCTCCAGCCAATTAAACCATTCAATTATATATTTTGTTTCCAAGGGACGGCAAGAATTAATTCACTACAAGGGTTTTTTTTGTTTGCAAATCGCCGCTCTCCCAGCGCCAGGAGCTCGGATTGCTTTAATCACCGGCAACCGGCCACGGTTTCAGCTTCTCCTCCGAGCCGGAGGCGTCTCGTTAGCCGGCGCAGCGCAGCAGCAACGCGCTCTGCTTCGCCCAGCCCTCTCCCAGGGGTTCAGGGCTACCAGTCCGTGTCGGCGACTGGTTTTTAGGGGGCAGAGAAGAAATGTATCAGTGTAATTCGGGCTGTTCGTGCATAAACTCAGCACGAAAAGCAAAAATCTCAGACGTCTCCCCTCGTTCTGGCAAGCACGTTACTGCCAGCACGCAGAAGGTCTCGGAGGGTTTGTGCAGGACTCTGCTTCTTAGGTGAGCAATTAGTTAACAGATTTGCAGGAAAGTCCCTTACAAAGAAAAGAAGTGAGGGGGAAAAACAAAAAAAAAAAAGGGGGGAGGGATTAAAACAGTTCTCTTCTTACCGGAGCGCTCGGTGGACAGACTGCTGTGTCTGCTCGGGGACTTGGTTACCTCAGGGACGTTGGCGGCCAAGCCCAGGCTGGCGGAAGAGATGGTGCTGTCGGATCCCAGGGAGGTGTTGGATTGCGTCAGGGACGACTTGCGCAGCTTGTTCTTCAAGAAGAAGCCTTTGACTTTGGACTTCTTGCCTCCAATGTCGTAGTCGTCCTCCATGTCCAGGGCGCCCGTGCTGCTGGGGATGATGGCAGAGGCCGACTCCAAGTCGTATTTCTTCTTGCCCTTCACCTTGTCCTTCAGCTTGCCAAAGGGCGACCGCGCCTTGTCCTTCACGGACAGGTCGAACATGCTGGCCGTGAGGCTGTTGCGCGTGAACTGGATGCTCACCAGGATCTCACCACGCTCCTTCTCCTTCTTCCCGGCCTTGGAGTGTAGCTTGTGCCACCTGGAGCCAGAGAGGGAAGAAAAGGAAAGGCCACTCCGTCATTTCCAAGAGCCGCAAGCCGGGAAGACCTCGGGGAGGATGCTGCTCCAGGAGTCTCCTGGAACGGCAGCCGTTTTGCAGGAGCTCTGTCTCCATCCCCATCCTACAGCACTTCCACTAAATAACCCGGCAAACGCCATCTCGCTCACCCTGGCACCAGGGTGCTGCGTGTTTCCGGGGGAGAGTTACTGGTGGCCAAATTTGTGTACGGTCAGTTGACACGTTGCTGCGAGCCCCTGCTTAAAAAACGACGGTGCTTTGTGCTTGCGTTTGAAATATTCCAAAGGCAGTGACTCAGAACAAATCCTTTCAAGTCAGAGACAGGATCGTAATGGCAAAGGCACTCAGCAACATTCATTAAAATAACTTTAGGCCAGACCTTCCACGCCTCACCCTAAATAAAGATGCTGAAGTCTGCCTAGAAGCGTCCTTGCATCAAGCATTTAGGGGATGCTGCACCCCAGGAACCTTTAACAGGCAAGGGGAGCTGCCGTGCAGCACCCACTTTCCCCAATCCTACCTTGGTTGCTGGATTTTTTGGGAAATATCTGCATTCCCACAGCCGGCCGATGGCAGTCTCCAGCCTGCGGTACAGCTTTGGGATCTGCCATGACCTGACGTGATGGTGGAGGATGCCGCGCACCTATATATCCATCCCCTTCTCCTCCTCCAAATCCCTCAATTCTGCTGAAACTCCTGTAAAATTTGAGGCAGCCGGAAGCCTGAGCTGAGGAGGGAAAAGGATTTTATTTTAACACCCCTCGTTCTGGTCACCAAAGCCCAGTGCCACACCGCAAGGGCTGCTGAGAGCTCCCGAAGGAGATCTTGGCCACGTCCACCAGCACAAGAGCTTCAGCCGACTCCGCACCCATAACGCAGACTTTTCTCCATAGCTTTGCACGCAGAAATGGGAGAAAAAGCCTCCAAAACATTCAATTTCATCCCAAAAACCAACGCCAACGCAGCATCCTTCGCCCCTTTCTGCTCCCACAAGTCTTTCTGCCCCGCTTCCAGGCGCCGCTTCAGCAGGACGAGCGGGACCCCAGCACAGCCGACCCCTCCCGAGTCAAAATATTAAAATTCCCTGAGGAGATCTGTAGGTTCAGGACAGACCCTGTTTCTCTGTGACACGTTTCACGGGTGAAACACACAGCAACGGGAGGTGGAAGAGATTTCTAGTCCTGGGTTAACATTTCCCCAACGATTTCCCAGAAAATAAAAATCCCGGCGGTGTTTTACATCCACTTGAAAAGCGAGGTCACTGAAAAGAAAAAAAAAAAAAAAAAAAAAAAAAAAAAAAAAAAAAAA
>JAAGAY010006878.1:0-41389 GCA_011801015.1 Ardeotis arabs | reverse complement strand
CATGTCGCCGACAAAGATGTTGAATAGGGCTGGACCCAACACGGAGCCCTGAGGGACGCCACTCGTGACAGGTCTCCACTTGGACATCGAGCCGCTGACCACCACTCTCTGAGTGCGGCCATCCAGCCAGCTCCTTATCCACCGAGTGGTCCATCCATCACCATATGGTGCTTTAAACCTTCGTATGTGATTGGAACTGTACATTGTGAACTTGAAATGTGTCAGGATTCAGGCAGATTTTAGTGGGAAATCCCTCTCTTTCCTGAGACCTCCAAGCAGGCAGTGCTAGGGAGACCTTATCATCAAGAGACAGCATGCCTATGTCATTTAGAGTTTCTCCTGCTACTTTCTCACGTTTCTGGTACTGAAAGTGACCAAATTCTGTAATTCATTGGAATCACGGAATAAGTGGGAGACATACAGTTTTGGCAGGATGTAAAGAAAAATGTGTCTTATTATCTTTTATGCAAAATGGCTGTGTTAGAGGTTGATTTTAAAGTGCAGATGATTTGTGTGTTTATTTGTACTAAACTAAATATTTTCATTACCTGTTTTACGTTTTGAAATATTTCAGCACCTTTGTCATTCATTTAATTGAGAAATGAACTCACATACATCAGAATGTATAACTCATACATCAGTCTCACTTCTGTGCCTGGTATGGTCATGGAGCAGATTCTCCTGGAAACCATACTAAGGCACATGGAATATAAGGGTGCGATTGGTGACAGCCAACACGGCTTCGCTTAGGGCAAATCGTGCCTGACCAGTTTGGTATTGATGGGGAGGCTCTGAGCAACCTGATCTGGTTGGAGATGTCCCTGCTTCTTGCAGGGGGGTTGGACTGGATGACCTTGAAAGGTCCCTTTCAACCCAAACCATTCTATGAATTGGAATGTACGTGCTGAGAAGACAGAACATGATTTTGGTCTGGGTTTTTTTTTCCCCCTCCGAAAAGGTTTGTGTTTTTTGGTTTGTTTTGTTCTGTTTTTTCCCCTCTCCCATGCCAGGAGGGTGAGGGTTACAGTAATAGGTTTTTATTTGTAGTTACAGTGCTGCATCAAACTGATGTTCATCTCAGTTTACCAAAACTCATTTTCACCTAGATTTAAGCAGTGTTTTTGAAATAAGAACGTTTTACCATTTTCTGCCAGCTTTCAACAACCTTTCTCTGTTTCTCTTCCCCTCAAAGACAACTAGCTAGGCCCTATACTAATAAAGGGTGACATTGATTTAAACTGTTGTATTTATCTTTTTCTAGCTGTTGCTGGAAGGATTGTCATGGTGGGAAAAAAGATGTTGAAGGGCTATGGCCTGCAAATTATGCTAAAAGCCCCCTCTTTTGCTTTGATAATCATAAAGTTTATATGGATATTAAAAGTTGACAGGCGTGGATTATCATGATGTTCAAGAGTATCTGGATGGTATTCAGGATTCTCCATTGGTACTTGAAACTTGCATAAAATACATGCTGCTGTATGAAAGGGCATTTATTGAGAAGCTGGTAAAAATTTGAGTACAAACAAATGGGCTCATGTAGGTGCTTCCTTCTGAATACAGCAGCATGCTTTTATAAGCAAGAAAACTTCCCTGCAAGTGTATGAGGTGCCTGCTGTATAGTTTACAAAGTGGATAGTCCAAGCCAACAACTAATCTCTGAGGAATGCCCAGTGTTTTCTGTTAATGCTCAAATAAACTACAAATAATACTCCCAGCAGAAGTCAGCTTTATTCCGTTATTGGAACTTCATTTTTCTTGGTGAATGTTCTGTGATCAGTTTAAGATGGACTTTTCCTTCCCGTAGACTGTCATTGCTGTCTAGATACTTGGGTATACTCCCTTGAAAGTCAGCATGATATCAGTGATTACTCTTAGGTGATGTGGTGGGTGATCCCTTGTATGTCTGGTCTGCTGAGGTTGCCATTGTACAGTGTATGATGTACCAGAATATATGTTCTCCTCTGTACTTGCATGTGTCAGTGAAAACAAATCTTGTCCTCTGTAGTATTTTCTAATCAGTGACATTGATGCATCTGCTGAACACATTTTAAACCTTATTTCTCTCACTTCTCCAAACTTAAATTCTGATTAGAGTTTTTTAATTTCACAAGCAGATGTGAATCTTATTCATAGTATGCAGTTTTCCTTTAAGCTTTTTATTTGAAAGATAATCAGTAATTGCTGATGACTCAAAACTATTATTCCATTAATGTTTTGTTGCTGTTTGTTTAATTTTACAGGAAATAAATGCTTCTTTGCCCAATATAATAAACAACAAATATGGAAAGAAGGTCTTGCTGTACTTGCTAAGTCCTAGAGACCCTGCACATTTTGTTCCAGAAATCATTATGCTTCTGAAACAAGGAGATGGAAATGCCTATAGGTATCTCAGATGTGAAGGTTAAGTTGTTTTCTCTAGAGTGCAGAAGAGTTCACGCAACTTTCTGTCATAATCAATTTAATTTCATTTTTTCTTCATAATATATCCAAATAATATAAATATATATGAATAATGTGTAAGTATTATTAGCGATATTAATCTGTAGTCCTTATTTTTGCATTTTTTGTTTAAATTTCATATATGGTGGTTGATGACCAGCAATGTGTTGATGATTCGCAGTTTACCCCCTTTATAAAGGGCAAAAATTATGATGTTCTTGTTTAAACTCATAGATGAAATTTAGTGTAGCAGAAAATTTTTAACATGCATTATTGGAGTTTTGAGTTGTATAGAAGTATATCTCAAAATCTAGCCATAAAAATGGAAATTCTTAATTTGAATTCAGTCTCTGGTATTGACATTGATGCTTATCAGCTTTTGAAGAAGGAGCAATTTTAGATGATTAGTGAGCTGTTTAAGAAATACATCTCAGTAACTGAGGTAACAGAATGAATAGAAAATAGAGGTTAAATTCTTGTTGTTAACACTCTATGCAGTTTACTGGCAGTCAGCTTTAATATACGCTTTCTCACTCCATGTGTTCTTAAAACATGTGTACAGCGTGTGTTTAATTGTGTGTGAAACAGAGGGAAGAACAATGCTTTACTTTGATCTTTCAGTAATTTATAGTGGTCTCAAATAGCGTATGTGTTTTGTATTTCTTGTTGCTTGATGTGCGTACAGAGCAAGGCTTGTACGGTAATGTGCTGTCTCTTTCATCAGTAAGAAGAATACTGAACTCCGCCGCCGTGAGCTCCTGGAAGCCATTTCCTCACCTTTGCTAGAATACTTGCAAGAACATACCCAAGAAGTAGTGACAGACAAAGCTACCTTTGTCTTGGTTGCTGACAGCTTAAGAACAGCTATTGGTGACATCCAGCCTGCACTAGATGCAATTGCCAACTTAGCAGCAGAAGAGCTGGTTCCAGGTGGCCGTGATGGGCAGGTAATATAACAGGGGACAAGGTGCTGAGATTTTCCTTATTTTGTATTACTAAAATGAAGGCTGCTTGCTTTTTCCTTTACAAAAGACATCAATGTACTGCCCTGATAGAGCTCGTGCGTTAGACATGGTCTCTGTTTCCTGGCATTTTCCTTTCATAGTTTATTATTATTGTATCTGCAGTGGTGAAGGCTTGAGCCAGCATTTCACCTGAGCTGTAGAGCAAGGGTACTTCATGAGCTTGAATCTTCAAAACTGCTTTAAACACTTTGTGGGAAGGTAGCTGACAATCATGTTACACAGTCGCTTTTAATATTATCACTATACAATCAAGCAGTTAATACATTCTTATAGTTCATTTGACTGTTTACACTGAGAACGATAGGGTCTCTTAGCTTTCAGGTATGCGTATCTCCCTGCAAGGAAAGATCTTAGATAATTGATATTTGTCTTTACAGTATGACCTTCTCTTCAAAATGTTCCCCTCCCCTATTTTGTTGGGTTAAGCTCAGTCAGGTATGTGTCTGTAGACTAGAAAACGAAAAATGCTGTGTGCAGTATATTTAAGGTAGATGCCCTCCAGATGTTTATACTTGTGCTGAATTTGCTCCGTCTTTCCCCTCCTTCAACATATGCATTTTACAGAATTTTATATGAACTAATCATGTTTCCTGTGATTTTCTGTGAACCATACTGTAGTGAATTTTCAAGTCTTTGAAAATGTGGGAAGTCTGGAAGTTCTTGCAGAGGCAGCTAGACCGAGAGATTGTGCTCAGTAAGCATGAAGTCCTTGGAGGGGTGGATGAAACATTGGTTGATATGGTTTATATTACCGAAAGTCAGATGTTACAGGGAAGATGGTTAAAAAAAAACATCGGTCAGTTTAAATAAGTATTCAGATACTTGCATCAGACTTCTTGGTATTTGCATAGGTTGTGACTAAATGGATCGATGTGATGCAGTGTCCAAGAGCAGAGTGGATAAATCCAGCAGGAATATTAATGGACAGACATGTAACTGTGTTTTGAAACATCACCATTAAATAATTTGGTTTGGTTTGGCTTTGTTTTTTTCCCACTAAAGCTTCACATTGCAGAGCATCCAGCAGGCCATCTAGTTTTGAAATGGTTAATAGAGCAAGATGAAAAAATGAGAGAGAGTGGAAAAGAAGGTATGTTGGAAATTCAGTGTTGTTTGATCAAATTATGACTTCAGAGTAATCAGTTATTTGACCTAAAATAAGATTGCTTCATTTACTAATTTGAATATACTAATATATGGAAAATTTAACATATCCTTTAAGATTATGGCGTCTTTTTGCTGCTGTGAGATGTTATATGAACAGAATGCCAAGGATACTTTCACTTTTCCTGCAAAGCAAGTACTGATTTGGGTTTTTTTCTCATGGTTTTACTATGTATTTGGACAGCGTTCATTTCTGTGCTTAGAATGTCTTGATAGCTTTGCTAAATTACACAGCAATTTAAAGGATAATAATAGAAAAAGTAAAGTCTTTCCAACATGAAGACTTGTTTCATTAGCACTTGTGAGCCAAACTGTAATTTTTACTGTTTGTTAGTGCTGCTGAGTTAATGCTTTATAAATGTTATTACAATAACTCATGCACAAAAATAGGACATCTTTGCTATTTTATATCCCAGAAGGCAGAGATTGGGCACAGATGTTCTCATCTTAGTTTAGCTTTTAAACTTATTTTATAATGTAACGGTAAAATCTTGTTCTGTGAATCACCATATCCTAATAGAGATTACTTTTTATCATAGAAAAACCTCAAAAAATTACAGGAGGTGGGGCTGTCATAGTATGATCTGGAGGGAACTTCTCAGTGTGTACGGGGCTTTTTTTCTTTGTGGAACTATCAGACCTTGTAAATTTTTTTCTTTTCTTACTACATTCAAGTATCCACTGTTTCTTTTAAAAATAAGAGTTAGTTGGGCTTTATTAAAATGTTGCTAAAAGGAGGCTGTTTTGCTGCTTCTCAAGGGGATGATTAAAAATGTGCAAAGGGGAAGTTCTATATGAGTATCCTTCAGAGACTAGCTGAACTGAGATGATGATAGTTATCTAGATTTATTTATGCTAACTTTGTGCAATTCCCATTTTAAACACAAGCTATTCCCTTTTGTTTCTTTGTTTGCCTCCAGAGAGTGCGCCATTCAGAATTGTTGCTCTGAGTTTATGGAATTAGTAATAAAAAACAACCAAATTTTTACCATGTAGGGAGCAAGCTGAATAAAAACTGACTTGTTCTTCAGATAGAATTCTGATCTAAAGGCACAATGAAAAATAGCTTCAGTGTTTGTTTGGAGGTTGGAGTTTGTTGGGATTGGATGGGTATTTTTGGGTTGCTTACTGATAAGTTTGCTCAGCATACAAGTTGTAGGAGCAATTTTCCTGAAGTTCAGTTCTTCAGATTTGGCTGGGAACTTGAGGTCAGTCTAGGTTTGTTTTCACGTGTACCGTTAGTGTAATGATTCTTCAAGTCAATTAAAGCTTTCAAAGCTACTGAATAAATAGGGCCCCTGTAGCATCAGTACAGCTGAAAGAAACAAGGCTCCTCATGGTTTTCATGCCTCTATAAAGGATTAGCTGTGAAGTTTTAAGTAACTTCATCTGTGCAAATTCTGCTTCTTCAGTTGTTGAGTCAGATTTTTAAAAACCTAGTATTTTGCAGCAGAGGTGTATTAGTATATTCCAAGATAATTGTCTCTTGTGTTGGAGTAGTTGTTCTTACCAAGTTCCTTCTTGGAGTGAATGTCTTCTTGAACATAGGCCCTGACACACTTTTTAAAAAGAAACAGCAAGTTTGTCTGCTTTATTCTAGTAAACTGTCCCACAGTGCAGCTATTGTCTAATTTTAAGCAATACTTGGAAGTACTCAGACATCTATAAAGGTATTCATTGCACTGACTAGTCAATTATTTTGTGAGAGCAAAACTTTGTGAATACTTGGTGGCTAAAAACTATTTGATTAAATCACAGCTGCAGACAACTCTGAAGAGGCTTCTTTGTAAAAAGATACTGTCTAATTTTTTTTCTTCTCTCTTTTCCACATTTTACAGTTTGCTTTGGAAGAACATTGGTGGAACGTGTTGGTATTGAGAATATGAAGACCTGGGCAGAAGTAAATCGAGGTGCCATTATTCTTTGTTGGTATGTAAGGCACAGGGCTATTTCTGATTAGGTTACAGTGTCAGTTTCTTGAACAGCTAAGAGAACATTAGCTGAAATTTTTTACCAGCAAAATGCCATTTTTTTGCTCAGTGTGTACTGTCTTTCATGCTGCTGGTAAGTCTGCAATGGAACAGTGTACTGGAGAAATTTAAAGCAGAGTTTCCATAGGTTGTTCCTTGAGCTCAGGCTTTTGCAGTATTAGGAAGTAGCTCAATATTGGAAAAATCTCAAGATTAAAAACCAAATTTATTTCTGAAATTGTACCTACCATGTCTTGTTTTACAAGCATGAAATCCTCAAAACACTCCAGAAATAGCTATGTAAAAATAATTAACTCTGAAATACCTGTGACTGGTTGCACCATACAAGAATCCAGACTTTTTTTTTTTTTTTTTTTTTTCTCGTAACCTGTTGCTTTGTGTTGATGCCTTAATTGTGGAGCGTAGGTACATCTCATACCAAAGTAGAAAAGTGCTTGGGATGGGCTGTAGAAAATAATAGACCATGCAAAGGCTTATGATAAGCTAACTGGCTCACAACTTTGAAGCAGTGAACTGTGCAACTAGTGAGATAAAAAAGACCCCACAGGAACTGGAGTAAGTTTAACATTTTGCTTTATCAAATGTGAACAGCTGTGTTAATCATTGTTGGTTTTACTTTGTAACTACCTGTCAGTGTCAGGTTGTAGAAACACAAGGTTTTGTCTTCAGCCTAAGTGTGTGGTCTGTGTTCTGCAACTGCTGGTTCAGCATTGCACTGCTGGCTCCTCATAAAGACTTGCAGTGCACCAAAATCAGCAAACAAGTCAGACAAGGTGATTTTGAAAAATAAAAACCTCTTCTCCCTTTTTTCTGCCCCACTTCTCCCTCTTCTAAAGTTACTTTAGACTCCTTGCCCTTTGCTTTCTGTCTCTGCTCTTTATATGCCTTTAGAGTGAGGCTACTTAGGTGTTCATGCTCTTTTGCAAGGTGAACTAAAAGCTGTTTTCCCTAATAAGTCTTCTGTTAGTTAATCTGAGTTTAATTCTAACTTTGTTTAGTCATTATTGTTCAGAGCACTAGTGAGAAGAATTAATTGTATAAGAGTAGTTCCAATCCAGATACAAAACCACTTTACGCAACATCATAATAGTTGTATGGATCTAGCTGTTAAGATTGTTCAGCTGCTAAAATGGTAACACTTTTTCTTTGGCTCCCTTAAAAGGCGTTTAGAATTCAATAAATGCATCTGATGCCTTTAAGTGATCTGATCCCGCACACAGATGTTTAGTAGAGATATTATAAGGGCTTGTTCACTGACAGTGTATTAATGCCTGGACTTTTTCTCCCTAACTCAAGAGGAGATTCATTTAATGTGTGGCCTTGCTGGTTTATGTACTAAGCTAGTTAGATAGTCCAAATAAAGTTGCAAAGTAAATTGGTGGAATTAACTGTTTGGCTGTCACCATGACAACAGTCTCTTAGTAGGTTTTGAAGACTTAGAGGAAAAAACAGGAAAATAGCAATTGCTTATTAGCAAAACCCAGCACAGGAGTGGTGTTTTTATGGAAAAGTCTGTGAGTAATACCAGTCTTTGCCCCTCTCTGCTATTACTCATGGCACTACAGGGTGGGGCTTTGACAAGTGTCCTTGTTGCCAAGCAGGGGAGCTTATCGATTGTCAGTCAAACAATTTTCACCAATACTGAAACTGACCTAACAGTAAAGAGAGATAAAAGTATGAGGGAGGAGCGTGTATGTGTTTGCTGGAATTTGTTTTTAGGGTTTTTAAAAAAACATTAATTAAATCTGAATCCTTTTTAGTTTGGCCTTCTCTTGATGACTCTTTAGGCATGTTGCCCTTTTGTTTAGGCAGCTGAGAACACACAAATGTAACCCCCTGCTTTTGTTCCATTTTGTGTGACACCTGCTTACCTTGCTAACACATAGTAATTCGTCTCATCTTGGTTTAATTGCATGCATTGATGTCAAGAAGTTACCTGAATCATACAGCAATGATAAAGTTAACTTAGTGTAGATAATAACTGCACTTTTTTACGTAAAATAATTACTGAGTTTTAAAAAAACTTCTCATTTAAAAAAAAATATTTGGATACTTCTTTTGTCATAAGCTCAGATCCCTCAGTCAGAGGTAATTTTCAGATACTACCAGTTCTCTGAAGCTATAATTTATTTTTATTTTGTGGTTGGCTTTCAGAAGCCATCTGTCACTTATGTGCAGATCTGAAACTCAGAATTACTCAGTCAGTCCATTTGAAGATTTTTGGCTTTCTAGTTATTTAAGCTTATTCACCATTTATGAGCAGTTTGTTGCATGTGCTTGATTGGTTAGTTACCTGGTATCCTCTCCTTTCATTGCCCTACTTGCTTTTAATTTGATTTTTGTAAAAAAAAAAATAAAAATAAAAATAAAAATCTGGGACCTAGTTCTGACAAGCATGAGGAGTCCTAAGATAATGAGAGGTCTCTTTGCAGACATTACAATCCAGCTTAGTGTAAATGAAGTGTTGTAACTACTTGAATATCATGGATGCTGGTCTATTTATGCTTTACATCTGACCTCAGTATTTTTTAATTTGTCCGTGATGTTTTACATTAGGGTAGAAAATGGATAAAAACATACTTGACCAAATGACTTACTGGCTTCCGTATGTCATTTCTGTAACCTGTAAAAGTTTTATATTTTATATCCACAAAATACATATGTGCCAGCTTACCAGATCTTAGAAAAAAAACTTTATTAGTCTTTTGACTGTATTATCAGACATGTAGATGTTCTATATTAAAAAGATGGTGTCTTGAAATATCTGTGAATACCAAGAGTTTGAAAGCAGCTTTACATGTATATCTGTTGGCAGATGAAACTCATTTTTAGAAATATATAAAAGGCAGTCCAGAGTGACTGGCAACTTTATATGCTTTGTCCCTGGTGATGAACCATTTAAATCTCTCTGTGTTAAGTACCAATGTGTTCAGCACGTTCTTTGTCAGTACTCTTGACTTTCTTGCTGTTATCAGTGGTAAATGGCTCACAGAAAAGCTGAAAAGGTATCACCCTCACCTGTGTTGAATTCGGTTTTAAAGAAGGCCTCTTGATTAAATTGTACTGTCATAGCGAGAAGTGTAACAGAAGCTGCTGCTAGAAGTTGTTAGTCATAGTTGTAGAATCATAGAATGGTTTGAGTTGGAAGAGTTAAAGATCATCTAGTTCCAACCCCCTGCTATAGACAGGGACACCTTCCACTTGAACAGGTTGCTCCAAGTCCCATCCAACCTGGCCTTGAACACTTCCAGGGAGGGGGCATCCACGAATTCTCTGGGCAACCTGTTTCAGTGCCTCATCACCCTCACAGTAAATTATTTTTTTCCTTATATCTAATCCAAATCTACCCTTTTGCAGTTTAAAGCCATTATCCCTTGTCCTATCACTACATGTCCTTGTCACAAGTCCCTCTCCAGCTTTCTTGTAGGCTCTCTTTAAGTAGTATAAGGCTCCTGTAAGGTCTTCCCGGAGCCTTCTCTTCTCCAGAGTGTGGAATACATGAAGTTTTTTTAGGCACTATTCACTCATCATTTTAAAGTAGAAAATTAAGTGTGCCATTACCTCTACTGATTTTGTATGATAATCCAAGAACACTTCAGTATTACCTGACGGAAGGGGAGAAGGGCAATCACTACCTAGGTTGATCTGGATAGTTCAGATAGCTTTTGTAATAGTGTTTTGCAGCTTATGATGAATTTCCTTGTTTCTGGGGAGGAGAAGTTACCTGGGAAAGCTGGTTTGTCTTCCAAAAGTAATATCTAAAACAGGGAGGTTTCAAGTCCGGACTGGGTGAAGCCCAGAGCAACCCATTCTGACCCGATGCTTGAACCTGCTTTCCTTCCAGTCTGATTTATCCTATGTTGTATTCTCACTTGGTGTTTCATGTTTCTGGAAAGTTTTACATCTTTTTTTCTAATAAGAAGTGATAGTCTGCGCTGAGCTATATTCTTCCTAAATAGTTATTGTTTCCTTACATGGATAGCTGTTTTCCTATGACCTGCATGCTGAACTTTGACATCCTTGGTGGTTTTTTTTTCCTGTTTCTTGTAGCCTTCTCCGGAGTGCCGATCAAAAAGTGGCAAATACAGTCAAAAAAGGACTGAAAAAGCTTGTCCCAAAGTTGAAGCTGAACAAGAATGTAAAAGGAGTAGAAGCACTACTGGAGAAATTGACTTCCTAGTGTAAATGAAGCTAAAAAGACAACTTACATCAATGCAGCCAACTGAGAGTTGGTAAGATTTTGTACCGTGGTTGTTTTAAGAAGCAGTGTATGCATTTGTAAATTAAATAATTTCTAAAACAACTTGTCTGTTGTACTTACTCTGTTGTGTGCAGTAAAGGGTTGTTCTCAGACACTGGAACCTTAACAAGATTTAAGAGCTAGTGGAAACTTCTGAACATGTAATCAAGAAGTTACATCTTTCCTGATAACTTGAGTCTTGTCAAAATATGTGTGTATGTTGTTATAGTTACCATAGAAACAGAAGCATCTGTTCTGGAGATATTCTTGTGTACTGGGCAAATACACTTGTTCTTAATCCTTTCCCACCTGATCTCCTCAAAAAATGAATACAAAAAACATTTGAAGTCCCATTCTTATTCTGTGAAGGAGTGATGGAGGCTCTCATCCTTCAGGAACTAACAGGAATAGAATGAAAATAGTGTATCTGACTTTTTCAAAGAAGGTCCTGAAGGAGAGGCTGACTATTTCAATGGTTTTGTTTTTCTTCAGTCTTCGGGAAAGTACAGACTTCTAAGCCCCAATAAACTAGAGAGATTTGAGGTTTTTTGGATGTCCTCCTTTTAACAGAGAAGGGATTAATTTATTTCTGCATGATATCAAAGAAGTGTCCTGTTGATTTTTACTGTACCCTATTTTGATCTAGAAAAATCAAGCCAATACTTTATTTTCCCATTTTAAGCAAAGAAAAAAAATAACAAAACCCAAAACTTTTAGTAAGGCATTCATACAACACCCTGGTGGTGTTTAATGCCATACTGATAGACTGATCCAAGCAGAGAACCAAAGTAATTAAATCTCCAAATGCAGGAGTCACTCTTGACTGTTGCTTAGCCTTATAGCATGTGGCTCTATTTTTAATAGCAGATGGTTAGCCATTATTTCTCCTAAGATACAGCTTCCTCACCATGAAGTACAGTGTAGCTAATTGGAAGTTGCCAGTGGTTAAGCAATGTGGCTTAAGTTTCCGTATTTTACATACTTCAAATCAGTGTCCTAAATTACTGACTTTATTGTCAGAGGTCTTGATGACCTGCAACTCCTCCTGCAGTCCATTGGGACCTGCAATGCTCAGCACCCACGAAAATCAGATTACCCGGTTTGAAACTCAGACCTGCATGCTTAGCTCTGGTTCTCCATGGACCACCTCTATGTGTATGGGTGCTGGAATTGTTAATTACATTTTCTATATATTTGTGTTTAAGTATAAATAGTTTATCCAAAGCAATGAAATACATAGCTTCATCTTGATAAGTAATCTCATGTATCTCACTAGTCTTGTCTAGGGTGAACATTATTTTTTTAGTTTGAAATAATGACAATATATTTGAATAAGCAGATTTTTTAAAAAAATAATAAACCCAGTTGTAATTCACAGTTAACTTAGGGTAATTTAAGCAGTACATAAATGTTGTAGTTAGGGGACATGTTTCCAACATTGTTTTTGTTTATATCTGTTGATTTACTGATACTTTGCTGACTGTGCTTCCCTCTAATTCCACCTAGGCTTATGAGCTGTACTAAATACTTAAAGGTTAATCCCAATTAGACCTGACTGTCACTGGCATTAATGTTCAGGCTTGTAAACACATCCTCTCAGCTACTGAAGGTTGCAGATAATTAGTTTCTGTAACAAGATTTTCTTTAGTGACAATAAAATAGATCATTTTAATTAGCAACAGATAATGAATTTAAACTGTAGTGAACTGTTTCTAAAGAAGGCTCAGGTACTGCCAAAAAAATCCAACCTAAATGAAATATGCAGTAGATTTGTGACTGAATAATTAGTGCTAGAGTAAAACAGTGGGGAAAAAAATCGGATACGGCCCTTCTCAGTTTTCAGGTTATTGAGGGGTATAAACTAATGCTTAGAATCTAGCACAGACATATTTCCAATCAAGTGAAAGTAAGTCATAGCTAAATATAGATACTGATAAACCGAATAGCAAAAGACTGCGTAAGATTGTCTGCTTTTGTGAATCTGATTTGGTGCTAATTCTGGTTGCTTTAACTGAATGTCTACCAGGCACTTTATTTGCATTTTTGAGAGTGTGTATATGATTTCTTTTAAATTACGTGTAGTAATTTGGGCTGACTGACTACTAATTTTCCTTACCACAATTTAAGAAATGCCACTCTTGATAAAGGACACATCAGTTAAGGTTATCCTAAGGTTATGAAGGTGCCATTTTTTCTGGCACCTTTTTAAAAACCATTTTACAGTTTTATGATTCAGTAAGATCATAGAATGGTTAGGGTTGGAAGGGACCTTCAGAGGTCTAGTCCAATCCCCCTGCAAGGAGCAGGGACATCCCCAACTAGATCAGGTTGCTCAGAGTCTTGTCCAACCTGGCCTTGAATGTTTCCAGAGAATGGGGCATCTACCACCTCTCTGGGCAACCTGTTCCAGTGTTCTACCATCCTCAGTGTAAAAAATTTCTTCCTACTATCTAATCTGAATCTACCCCCCTCTATTTTAAAACCATTACCCCTTGTCCTGTCACAACAGGCCCTGCTAAAGAGTTTCTCCCCATCTTTCCTGTAGGCCCCCTTGAGGTACTGGAAGGCCATTATAAGGTGTCTCTCCAGACTTCTCTCTCCAGGCTGAACAGCCCCAACTCTCTCAGCCTGTCCTCACAGGAGAGGTCCTCCAGCCCTCTCATCATCTTCACAGCTGTCCTCTGAACCCTCTCCAACAGGTCCATATCCTTCTTATGTTGGGGGCCCCAGAGCTGGACGCAGTACTCCAGGTGGGGTCTCACGAGAGTGGAGTAGAGGGGGAGAATCCCCTCCCTTGACCTGCTGGCCACGCTCCTTTTGATGCAGCCCAGGATGTGGTTGGCCTTCTGGGCTGCAAGGGCACATTGCCGGCTCATGTTGAGCTTCTCATCCACCATTGCTCCCAAGTCCCTCTCCTCAGGGCTGCTCTCGATGCATTCTTCGCCCAGCCTGTATTTGTGCTTGGGATTGCCCTGACCCATGTGCAGGACCTTGCATCTGCTGTCATGGAAGATGGTTTTAGTAGTTGGATTTTTATGTTCTTTCAGTCAGAATGTGTCTTGCAAGTACACTTACGCTTTACAAAATATAAAAATCTTGCAGATTCGCCCTGTCTTCACCACAGCTGCTTCTGCCTGTCATTGCTGTAGCTTGTCAGTCTGTTCTAACTAGAGTGTATCTACATGGATTACATATTTTATTAGTATAGTGGGACAGTCATAAAAAGCATAAAGGAGAGAGCCACCAGGAGCTCTGGGTGTAGAGGTGCGTATGAACAGGTGCTAGAAGCATTGAACTAAGTTGTCATCAGAAGGTTTTTCTCTGTAAAGCAGATACAAGCAAGATACTTGTGGGATAAAAAAAACAGCAAGGCTTTTCATTTTAAAGACGTACTGATTTATAAGCATTCCCAGTAAAATATTTTTTGTGGAAAAAGGTAATAAGAGAATATGAGAATTGTTTCAGTGTGTTGCATTGGTTACAGTTTCTGCTCCCAGTGAGCAGTTAGATGAAGAAGACTGGGTGCCATAGCACCTATTATTAAGTCATCTTCACAGCATGGTGATAGCCCTAGTTTTCACAGCAGTCAAAATCATTCTTACAGTTGAAATGGTTTCAGAGGCTCTTTTACAAATTAGTACCACCAGTTTTCCACTGAAACATTTTTTTTTCTGTTTTTTCTATGTTTATCTGAAGAGGTAAAATACTGATTCAAATTCAAAGTCTTTTGATAGTGGGCAATGAAAATAACAGATAGTACTAATTTAAAGTGATGTTTGAGAAATGTCTGAATGATTTATCTTCAAAAGAGTTAAAAATAGTTGAACTTGGAATTTTACATGTCAAATTTCACAGTATTTTATTATCTAAGGCCCAGGCACGAGGGAGTTACTGGGTTCTGCCTTCCAGAATCGGTGCTGCTCACCAGCCTCCATGCAGCTCCAGTAATTTCCCTTTAAAATGTCCTCATTGATGACAGATTGCAGACATAATGCTGGATTTCCTGTTTTACACAGCAAGCTTACTTTTAGATTGTTTTCTTAATAATAACAGAAGTGTAATAATAGAGACTAAAGGTATGAAAGAAGCCCAAAGCATTTTACCTTTGCAAAGGGGAAGTGTTGTGTTAGCACTGGACTGACCACTGTTTTCTCAGGATTCTGCATGACTGACCACGAACAGAAACCATTATTTCTACATGAAAATTTGTTTTCAGGCAGTTACACAAAGTGCCTTAGGATAATGCACCAACGTAGTGAATCTGCATCTGTAACAGTGAGCTTTACCACGAAGAGTGGATCTGACATGTTTGGAAGGTGAATTTTGTGGTAGAATTTGAATAAGGAGCAGAGATGACAGTCTGTGCAGAAATACGAGAAGGTGGCAGGCACATAAGGAAGTGGTCTCCCATGCCATAGCAATAAACTAAAGCACTAAGCAAGCAGCCATTTGCAGATTTCTGAAAGATGACAAACTGGGGGAAACAGAACTTGCAGCAGAAGGGAAGATGCCTTGGAAAAGCAGCGCTAAAGCAAATTGTAGTGGGACAATGCAAGTGTAATAGTAGTATTACAGCTGTGTAAGAGTAGTGGAGGCCTGTGGAAAGAGGTAACACAGGAACAGTGTGTTTAAAACATTGTGTGTCTTTCTCTCTTCTCCAGTCCCTCAGTTTTTCTAATAAATGTGATTTTGAATCCAGCAGCTTGCCTGCTGCAACATGAGTCAGGAACATTTTTTCCTTCTGCCTCTGAACAGAAGATGCTCCATCCCTCTCCTTACAGTGGCTCTGGCATTTGTCAGGCTATTCACTAAACTGACTTGGTTCAAAAAACAGTTAGAGATTTGTGTGGGGTGTTGTTGAATTGATTTGTATTACTGAACTGATAAGATTCACTGAACAAAGGGGAACTCACATGAACACTAGAGCACAAGCCAAGCAGCAGTGTTGCATGGTAAGGCAGAGAGTAGTCTGACATGAGCCAGGAGCAGATCTTCCCTTTGCAGGGGATCAGCTGATCTTTTTGGTCATGTGGTGTATAAAATGGCACCGTTCTGTCTTCAGTGCATGGAGATTTAGAGCAACATGCATTGTACTGCATGGAAAAATATACCCAGAAAATCAGCATTATTTTAAGCCTGCCATGCCTCAGAGTGGAAGGACAATAAGTTGAAACCTGTGTTTTGATTGCTTGTGTTAAATCCTGCCAATAACAGCCCGGACAATACTTCCTATTCATCTAAAAACAATCCATTCAACCTACAGTTAAGGTAACTTATCTTGAACTTTCATGTTCCCTGACTAATTTTTTGGTGTTAAGTGATGATATTTTTGTTTGCTAAAACCATTTTAGAAATAAGCAGACTGAGTATTAAACATATCCTGACATCATCCAGATATGCCTAGAATCACTTCTTTTCTGTAGTGGCTGTTGGGGAACATTTTAGGCATTGGACTGTCTTAGAAACAAAAGGAATAGGGAAATTAATCTCTAGTGTAATTAATGTAGCATTAGATTGAAGATTCATTTAGTCCATAGTGATGATAATACAGATTTTTGCAGTACAGATTAAATTTTTCATTATTGTAAACCTCTTGCTGACAGGACTCCAGGCTTCTTGTACTCCATACCCGAAGAAGATGCAGCAGAGGTAGCTAACATACCAGGTAGCAGCAGGCTCTAGATATTTTTAGAGACAAGGGGACTCTGGCAGCCTGTAACCTCTCGGCGGCAGCAGTGAACAATTTTACATGCAAGGGACTGTTTTTTCCCCAAGGAGACCCAGCTACCTTGCACTTTCTTACCGGGCTTTGCAGTCCTTCGTCACAGCGGGACATGCTGTCACAACCAGTGTGTGATTTCCTGTGTTTTCCCGAATTTCTGGAACCTGTTGTTTGTTTGTTTGTTTTTTTCCTTTCCGTTGTTTGCTTACTGAAATGAAATATTTGGATGTTAAGATATTTGGAAGTCAGACCAGCCTGACCCTTAAGACTTGGCTGGAGCAGACTTGAGAAGTATGGAGCCCCTTTGATGTCAGTGTGGATCCAGCTTATGCCAGGGCTTGATCACAGAGACCTCACCTCAGAGCCCAGCTTCTCTGTTACGGGTGGGCTGTTGCATTCATCTGCAGTCCATGCTTTCGCCTCCATGTGTAGTTTTCGGTAAGGAAAAAAAGAAGAGTAAGCATCCTGCTGAGCTGAGCAAGGCTGTTCCTATATGGGTATTGAAAAGTTCCTCTGCAGACAGACATTGTCAGTGACAACGCGAGCTGGGTTTCGCCCTGTGCTAGCTCTGCAGCCAAAGCAGGTTCTGCCTTCTCTTTGCCAGCTGGTAGTAGAAGTGCTTTTCGGGCAGTTTCCTCTGCCAGAACCAAAGGAAATAAGTGTTGCACGGGTACCTGGTAGCCTGAGGAACAGTTATTAGTGGTAGGGAAAACTGACTTTTAAGTATGGTAAATGGTTATTAATAAGGAGGAAATGCTTTTGCTTATAAATAGAGCAAATCTGCTTAAGGAGTTACAATGACAGTACGGAGTCATTTTATAGAGTAGAATTAGACTCTGACAAGTTTTATTTAAAAACCGTGATAATCTCTATCTCAGGAGCTACCTGTAGAATGCTTTAATTTTTCTCAGCATATTTCCATTAAATTACCTAAGTACATAAAAAGCTAGTACCTCTGACCTTTCCCTTTTTCAATCCAAGATAAAGAGCTGGATTACAGTCAAATGCCATGTAATTTCTCTACTACTGAATAAAGAAGTTAATAAAGGTTTTGTAAAGAGCAGATAAGCATGAATCAAATATTTTTACATAACATAAAAACATAATGTTCTAAACAGTAGAAGCTATTTTTTAAGCAAGGAGACAATTTTTCCTTCCTAGGCTTATTGATAGTAATTATTTTTCTCTGAACACTTTGAAGTATACCTAGTTTAAAATGTTTTAAATTATACATATTTAAAGACTGAATATTACTATTTGACTTAGAAGCCTGGGAATAGCACCAGATGCCCATTAATCTGTGGTTTACTGTAGCTACCCCTTTAAGTGCTATCTTTCTGAATGAGAAAAGAAAACAGCTGTTGAATTGCATTGAAAAAGTGATGTTCTTCTAAGACAAGGATTTGTGTAAAAGCATATTCAAATTGGAATTCTTTCCACAGTCTCATGAGGGACAGAATCTTTAGATTTCTACCACTCCCACCCTATTTTTTTTTTCTTATTTTTTTCCTTTTTATCTTTCCTTTTTTTTATTAATCTTTTCTTCTTTTTTCTCTTTTTAAAATATTTTTTTCTTTTTCTCTTTTTTCCCTTTTCTTCCTTTTTTATAGTTTTTCTTTCTTTTTTTTTTCTTTTTAAAAATAAATCCCCAGACATAAAATGAGTAGAAGAAACAACACTTAGCTGTCCTAAAATGAAACCAGGCCATCCAGATAAACTGACTGGTTTTTTTGCCTACCAGAGACAACGTGTTTGCTAAGTCTGTAATGAAACATAATGATAGAACATATTTTCCTTCTCCCTCCGGGGCTCATTAATATCTGCAATTAGTTAAAATAGAATACTTCAGCATGGCCACATTCAGTGAGGATTCTAATTTCTCCGTGGTTTGGGAATCCTCCACCCTGTTTCCCCAAAACCTTAGCTATACCAAATTAACATCTCATAAAACAAGCCCTATCTACTTGAGCTTTAATAGTATTGCCCATCTTTGTTGTGTTTTTCCCTTGATGTGGTTATTTTGAAATATTTTGATTGTTGAAGCTCTGAGGCATTCAAGTAACCAAGACAATTATGGCCCTCCTGCACTATTTTTGGATGTCATAATGTGTGCCATTTGACTGTTTCATTTCAGTAATGTAGGGACAGTGATGATCTCATTGAAAGTCTTAGTGGATGTCGCAGAATAAATTAACTGAGAGTCCTCCTCAGAAGAAACCATTGTGTCAATAAAAAAACAGCAAAACACTGCATTCTATTTCAAAACCAGCTGATACAGGTTTGCACAGCCCTCTGCAAATTGTCAGAAGTTTGTTCTGTGGCAATACGAACTCCTTCCTTTTTCTGAGCTGTCTAGAAGCCCTCTTTATATGGTATGAGCATCAGACAGGCTCTCACAGTGTGAGAGGACCTTCTGGCAGAACCTTGCTAGCTGCCAACCACAGAAAATGCTGGTACTGACAGAGTTTTGGGCATTCAGGGTACTATTGTGGTGGTACCTCAACTTCAGGCATACTCTTTCCTATTGCAATGCACAGACTTACACTTACCACCTCTAAAATAAGATTAGTTAAGCCACAAGGCAGAAAGCTGCATAAGCCAATCCAGAGAAGAAAATGATAAGTCTTTGACTGAAAAAAAACCCCAAACACTAAAATCTAGTTTGCTGGAAAATGCCTTAATCCACTACAGACTCACTCACTTGCTGAATGCAGCAGGGCAGGTAAGATAGATATTACAAAACAGAAAACCAGCAACTTTGCATAGTCTTCTGCTTAATAGTTCATGTGGTAGCTGCCAGAGATCTGTCCTCCAGGCTGCATGCTTCTACCACGTATCTTGTGGCAACTCCAGCATTAGTCAGAGGTCTCTAAATCGAGCTACATCACGAACCAATCAAAAATCTAACCCTGCTCCCCAAAACTGTCATATTTGTGTGTTGAGTCAGTGGATACAGGAACCAAAAAGTTACCAAAGCTGCCATCAGTGAGATGGTGGGACTGGATGGTGGAGGGATGAGGGGGCAAAATGCCTCAAGAAAGAAGAGTGATGCAGCTGCTAGGTAAGCTGAGCTGCCCCAGGTGCAATGGCCTCAGAGCCCGCAGATGGGACCTGGTGGTGCTGGTTACAAGGTCTCCCACACCTGAGGGGACAGAAATTGGTCTCCTCTGTGCCAGGAAATATTTTGGCCCATGGCCATTAGCCTGTAAGGTACTCTAAGTAAGAGTTTTGCCTTCGTGGGGCTGCAATGTGTAAGGACCGACTCTGGAGTCCTTCCAGACTACATCCTTCAACCAAAGATTGCTGGGGCCAGAGGAGAGTGACCGTTTGGAAAGATTTTGCTTCTTGGTCAGGGTACTTCCATAGCTCTTTATTGAAGCAGGGTCTATGACCCACACCTTTCCACCCAGCTGAGTGCTGCAAACAGCAAGCCATGGAGTCTTTTTTTTACTGTCCTCTGGTGGGTCACTATTTACTGAGTGCAAGGTGGAACAGCTTCAGCTAGAGGAGCAGGAAAGACCCACTCCAAACTGTATTGGGTTAGAGTAGTACTGTGGGACTTGGGCATTAAATTCTTGTTGGACAGGTGAGAAAGCACTCACTGAGGACATTTAATTCTGACTCTTTATTAAAAAAGAGAACAGTCCCTTTTCTCCTGCTCATGTTTTGCATGGAAAGCCTATTCCCTTACAAGTCTTGAAGAACATCTACTTGAATGGGTCCTGAATGTGAGGTAGGTGGGGTCGAAAATGAGGCTGGTGATTTGTGTCAAGTCTGAGGCTATGAGAAAATCCAGCTTCAGCAGAGCAAGTGCTTAGGCTCTGGGTTCCTCTAGGTGGCAAGAAGCTGCTGAGGTTGCCACGCAAGGCTGAGCATCTGAATCCCATCTGCATGGTACGTGCAAGTACTGATTCCTTCAGACAAGGAAATTAATTTAAGGTGTCGCATATCTTGGAAAGTTGGGTAATCACCAACATTTAAGTCCTTTTAATGGATCTGAGCCAAGCTGCATGTTGAAAACAAAGCACAGTTGTGTTTTGGCATGGTTGTAACCTGCCACTCACTGAACTGCAGTGGGAGTCTAAGAGAGAGACTTCCTGTGGTTTCAGGAAGCTCCTCTAGTTTTGTTGCTGTGCAGAAGGCCCATGGAAATTCATTCCATCCCTGGAGCCGAAGTAAAGCAGCTATTCTTCTTAGTGAGTACCAGGATTGTGCCTGCTGCATTGTGTACAGTCCAGAAGAGCAAACATCTATCACATTCAGCTCCCAGGGCTCAGCTGTGCCTTAAAGACATGGTTCAGCTTTCAACAGAGCTGATCAGCACACAATGTGCTGACTGTCATTCCTAAAGAACGAAATGACAGATGGGCTTATGATATGTTTGTCTGGAAGTAGAGAATGAAAAGAGCAACTTGGTTACTAATTACCTTCTCGCCACTGAAAGGAGAAATGTCCTTATGCTTGACACAATTTGCATGGACATGGCAAAATTAATGAACTTTTTCACCCTCAGCTGTCCCAAGAGAGAGCTTCACACCATTGTCTCCAGTGTGGCTCTGAGATTTGAATGCAGCCATTTGCATTCAGCAGGGCAGCACAGACACAACATGAGAGTTCATGAATCTTAAAATGCACATCTGCCATCAGGCTGTTTTGCAGCAAGAGTGCTGCTGAGTAACAGACATGGGTGATATGGTGACTGTTACCATTGCTTCTCTTTGTTACTGGTATGACTGCTCTTACGTAAAAAGATTACTCCCGATATGCTACAAACTAATGCATGAAACTCTGATTCCATCTAATTGTTGTTGTTATTTGTTGCATAGGTTTTGGGCTGAGTTTCTGATGCATGAGAAATTGCATCCAACTGTGCAAGAAGGCTCAGTAATCTTAGGATGTACTACTGGGGGTGAGCTACAGTGTCAGAACTATGTCCTTAATGGCTGTATGTACCAGATAAAGTACCTTTACTTTAAACTGTATTTAAAATTGGTTACAGATAAGTGCTGATAAGATCTTTTGTATGAAAAGTCTTTATGGGATATTATCCATTACATGTTTCATTTGATTATTTTTTTAAATGCTGCTTTAACACTTATGTCCCGTGACAGGCCCATTATTATTCCAACAATTCAATAAGTAGATACATTAAATACTGTAAAATAAATTTAGTTTATCACTTAATCCTATACCGAAAGAAGGGTTTGGGTTGGAAATATTTTCAAAATTGATCAACGACATTTATCAACTCAGGCTTCAGACTTCTTCACTAGCTTGTGGCATAATGAAAGATGATTATGGACATGGTGGTGTGGGAAATACTAAAAGCAGTGTGTTGTTTGCCTAGGCATGAAAATGGGACTCATTTGCAGGGCTGCATTTGAAAAATAAAATTGGAACAGTGAAGCATAACTGTCTGACAGTGGAAACAGAAGCTGAAAGCTTAAGGAGTATAGATGCTGCTAATATTCAAGAAAATGCTCTAGGCTGTTTTCCTGGCTTTGAAAGCTGGTGCAAAACCAATTTCAGCAATGCAGTCAGTATATTGGGTATTCAATTTGTTTAATTTTTGAGACTGCCTTGACAGCAGTGAGGTGGCTGACCCTTAATGGCAGCAATTTGTTTTCCTTTGGTTTGATTATAGTGGGTTTTTATTGTGGGTCTAATCAGTAGCAGGGGGTTACATCTTCATGTGGGTCTAATTCAGAGTTTCTGGGTGGTTAATCTGAAGAATGTCATTCCAGATAGTTGATGAGCACTTAAGTGCTGCTCACAGCCTAGCAATGCCAAAAAAAAACCCCTGTTCTTGTAAGATGAGCCTTTTCTCTTTTGAAAACAACCCCCTTCAAAAGCGATTTCACCATCAACTTTTGTTACTTTTGGCCTTTTCAGTTTATCTTCAGTTAGCTTGGCTGACTTGTTTTCCTTCTTCCTCGTTCAGCTTTGTTGTTCCCTCCCAATATACAAAACACAAACTGTATCAGTGCTGTGACAAAGGGTGACTTGCACCTTCTCCACAGCATTCAGATATTTTCTTCATGGCTCTCCGTGTAAAGTCCACCTTCCCCCTTTCTTTCTTGAGAGCCGTGTACTCGTAGGCCTTCAGCTTGCTGTAGTAATCTGAGAATTTGTTGTAGAGAATGGAGATGGGCATGCCATTCAGGATTATTCCAAATGCAATGCAGAGGAAAGCAAACAGGCGGCCAAGGTGAGTTTCTGGACACATGTCTCCGTATCCCACTGTAGAGATGCTGACCTACAGGCAAACCAACATTCAGCTTATTAGCTGAGAAGAAACACACAAACAGATAGGTTCAGGGACAATTTAAAAGTTAGCATTTTTGCACTTTGCATCGTAATTCTGAAATACACTGCTGCCTTTTTATTTTTTGTACCATCCTATGCAAAATTCCCTAATTTAAAAAAAAAATCTCTCATATAGTAAAGAAAGACAACAGTGCTGTTTGACACTATTCAGGAGGATTTGTAAAAGCTTTGTCCTACAGAGGGAATTTCCAAACAATTTCCACACCAGCCTATCCAGAAGATTGGTTTGCTCAGCTGCAGTGAGCAGAGCGAGATGGCCCCCTGATCATGCAAATCCAGTGATAACTGCAGCCCAGCTCCCTCATCATGTCACTCAGAACAGATGCCCTGTGTCTAAATCCAGTGTGCTTATAAAACCCAGTATTTTGGGACTTATTCTGTGGGTTGTATTTTGAGTATTACTTTTGTTTATGACAATATATTTTAGGAACTAATGAAAAACACATTAAAAGCTTCAGCTAATTGTGAAATACATTTTTATAATATTTGGACTATAGGAAGAAGTCACCCAGGACTTTGAAGTTTCTAAATAAAATCCCCTTTATTGGTTTCATACCTACAAGGAGATGTGGAAAAAACCGAAGAAAGACCTTTGTTGCCTGGAAGTTTTTGCTTACAGTGTATGCTCACAACATATATATTTATAGTGCTAAGTTGTTTGATCTTCCTGCTCAGCTGTATGTCAGAGGTTACAAAAGTAAGGTGTTTGTGTGCCTTCAGTAGGGAATATTCTGCTTATTTTACCTTACAGGTACACAGGTGGAAAATTTTTGCTGAATTCCCCTTTGAAGAAGGGTTTGGGCGTTGTTTAAAATGGTGTTTTTGTCGGAGTGGTGGTATTCAGTATATCTGCTTTATACGAAACTGGACATTTTGCTATCATATTGTCTACATAGTTTCATAGACTTTTTTCTTCTTAGCCATTAATATTTTCTCTTTTTTTTTGCCTACAGATGTATGAAAGAACTGTGTTTTGTATGGACCCAGTACTATACCAAGTGCTGCAATACTTTCTTTGTAAAATTTAGTTTCAAAAATTCATGGATGTTTGCTTATGGGGATGCTACATACGAATAATATACTCCCGAACAGTCATCATAAAATACCTCCCAATTTATATACATCCCCTGTACACATCTTGATTGTTTATACTTTTTACATTTAGTAAATATAACTTATTTTTCCCTGGCAGGTAAAACTTACAGGCTTCTGCCACCTGGCACTTCCTAGTCTGTGCAAGGGATCTTTTTCAGCCAATGAATGTTATTTAATTTTTTTCACGGTATCTCAACACACTGTGTGTATCTGTGAAACACTAATCTAAAACTTTGGCAGAAATAAACCACAGGCAGTAGGACTTTCACTGTAATGCCCTTGTGGCTTTAGCACTGAAATAAGTCTTTGGAAGGTCACAGTGTGCAGCCTGCCATCCTCTAACATGCTAAATAAAATGTTATTTCAAATGAAGAAAGCATTAGGGTACATGAGACAGCACTGGGTAAGCACATTTGTAGGATGCACCTGGTGCTTCCTGTGGAATAAAAAGGATTAGTCACTTGGTTTAATGGAAATTAAGTCACTGGATTTGAATGATAATACAGGATAAATATATCCAAAAATAAATACTGAGATGAAGGCAAGATGTTTATCTCTACCAGGCGGGACAAAACCATTATCCTGTGCTAAGTTTCTGTTCCACTGGCATAGTCTTCTACATCGCCTGTGACAGTTTGGAAGCGATACTTCTCCTCTTGTGTCTGTGAAACCATGAACACTGTTGGATTTTAATGAAATATGAGTAATCCAGATATCTTAATTTTCACTCTTAAAGAATGAACAGGCTTTAAAAATAATTTTGTACCTTGAAATTGCAATGTGCATGCTATGATTCCTCTTTTGGAGACACTTGCCAAGCTAAACAGGCCTTTTTTCGTGTAGTCAGTCATACAGGTTTCTCAGGAGTATCTAAATGATTATGGTGTCACCAGCTTGCAGAATGAGCCCTAAAGATTTAGCATATATCCTGCTTGTTTAGAAAACAATATATAAGGCTAATGTTCTTTTTCTACAAATGTATGAAGCACATTTTTTTTCATAATCTGTGCATATCACTGAAAGACATCCTGTGAAGGTCACGTTACCGGACACTTCCCTTTATTCATTGATTTTTCCCTCCTTTCCATGCTCCAGCTTAAAGGATATTCAGTGCATGTACACATATACATGTACATATATAAATGTCTACGTGTGTCTTTAGGCCTAGTTTTGCTGCCATGCACTGAGTGTCTACAAACATGTGTATTAGAAACCACCACATCTCATCAGTTGTTGCTGAACCAGAAGTGCAGGCCATAGGCTGCTGGCCAGGAGAAGCGACCTTGGATGGGTTGGTGTTGCTACTGCTGTCCTGTGGACCCCATAGATAGCTCGGTGCATCCAGTGCCTACACTGACTAACCAGCATGAGAAGATCTTCTGACTCTTTTCCAGTCCATTTGCATGGATTTCCTTCTCCAGGGAAGTGACGGGGACATAGTCAGCCCCATAGCCAGGCCCAAGGGTCGGAAGTGCTCCTAGGGCCCTGCCATAAACATGGATTATGGAGGCCAGTATCAGCTGCTGCAAAATGAAATGTGTGTGATAGCAGACAAGCCTTAAAGTTATGGACAGCCAAGATCTGGGCCTTTTGCCTTCTCTCAGCACCTGCAACGTCTAGCTACCCTCTAATTTGATCTAGGCTGCTATATATATGCACATCTTCTGCAGTATAACAGAGCTGTTGTTTTCCATTCTCTGAATGCTGCAGGCAGCAGCGCAGGCAGGGATCAACTCCCCCCATCTCCCCAATGGCCTCGACAAAACCTGCCAAATGGCCCAATGGCCTCCCTGCCAAAACATTGCTGTAAAAATGGTAATTGTAAAACTGCCATACTTGCACATGAAGATTATCTGTTACACATTTACTCAGAGCCTGCAGCTCCCACTCCATTCTCTGCTAGTCTTGATAAACTCAGAAATGTTTCTTTTGTCTTCACAGCTCATCTTGAAGGATATAATTACTATTTTGATCTCACAATAGTTTGAGAAGTATGGTTAGCCTTCTATAAGTGAATATATGTCTGTCCTTGGGTGTTAAAGTCGGGAGCTGAACTGCTTCCTGAACCCTTTAGAGGTGAATTCCAGGTTTGGGATGCTGGAACAATTCTGCCAACACATTGCCGGGACCAGGAGGCATTTGAGCAAGGTGGAGGACTTCAGACTCTCACAGCTCTGTGTTCCCAGCTAAATCTTCATGCCCCTGAAAGACGTGAACCCAACAGCCCAGAAAACAGTACCCCAAAATCACCCCTCCATATAAGACAGTACAGGTCAGTGATAGTTCAGAATTCTCAAGGAGTTGTGTCCAAATGCCTTAGAGCACTAACACAGTGGCAGTCTCTAGAAACGAGGTCATTCTGTCTTCATTCCTGAGGCTTGTCAGCTGAAACTTAGCCAGTTACCCTCACTCCAAGTGCTTGGGATGGGACTAAAATCACAGTCTTTCTAGCAGAGATTGCAAAAAAAGATTCAAGGTGACATTAACCAGTTCTCAGTACTAACTGACATGGGATTCAAACCAGTGACCTAGATGTAGAAGGCAGTTTATCCCATTATCAAGCCCTTGAGCCATTCTGCTTCTTTTTGTATTTATTCCTCTGCAAGTCTGGCATGGCATAAATAACTGACAACGTTTTGTGTGTGTGCAGACATGCGCCTTAGACATCCCACCTAAGGAACAGAACACAATCTCTTGTGTAAAACAACTGTTAGTCCTAATGCATTTTTAATGGCCAGAGCTCTGCAACAGCTTTGGCTTTGCAAGTTTGAGTGACCAGACTACAGTTAATAAACTATGTCCTGTCATGTTGCAGTTGTATGATGGGTCACAGTAGATCTGCAAAAAGAACAAGAATGAAAATCCTGTATGCATCTGCAACCAGCTAGCTTGATGCAAGGTTCTCTCCCCAACCCCTGCTTTTTTCTTTTTTTTTTTTTTTGCAACACTGACAACGGGATTAAACGGGGAAATACTTTTCTGTCCTGTTTCTTTGCCCACTTTTTCTTCAAAAGTGCAAGTACTGTCTGCATTTGGTCGGATGGGAATTTCAACAATGTCTGCCTGATTAAGCCTTGCTTTAAGCTTACAACGGAGGTGAATGAGTGCATGTGTGTGTGTGCGTGAGTGAGCACATATGTCCTGTAAGCTCAGAATTCAGAGCAGATGTTCACTGATCTGAGCCTGCTGTTTTCAAAACTGTCAATGACTCTAGCAAGCAAAGGGAGGGGAAGAGAGGGAGGGTCTCTGGCTACCCAGCAAGGTAAGATGTGTGTACTTACGGCAGCCCACCACCAAGCATGGGGGATGCTGGTGAAGTTGGTACTGGAGACATCGTGCTCCACTGTGTAGACCATGGCAGAGAAGGCGAAGATGCCCATGGCAATGAAGAGCAAAAGGCAGCCCACCTGCTGGTAGCACTGGCGCAAGGTGAAGCCAAAGGCACGCAGCCCTGTGGAGTGGCGGGCCAGCTTGAGGATGCGGAAGATGCGCATGAGGCGCATGATGCGAAGCACTTGTCCCACCTTGCCCACTCGTCCAACCTTCTCGATATCGTGCTCGTGCTGAGAGCCCCGACCTCGGGGCTGATCGTCATCAGCAAAGCATTCAAGTAGCAGCTGCAGGTAGAGGGGCAGGATGGCAATGAGGTCTACTGCATTGAGGGCGCTGCTGGCAAAGCGACGCAGGTCTGGGGTAGAGACCAAGCGCAGTAGATACTCCAGTGTGAAGAACGCGATGCACAGGGTCTCAATATGCTCCAAGACAGGCCGGCTCTCCCCACTCTTACGGTCTACCTGCTGCATCTCCTCCACTGTGTTGAGTGCCAGGGCAACCACAGAGATCAGAACAAAGAAGCTGGAGGCCACTGCCATAACCTTGGCAGTGACAGAGGAGAAGGGCTTCTCCATGAGGTTCCAGAGGCGCCAGCGCTGGGGACCATAGTAGCGCATGTGGTGGAAGAGCTGCTCATTCTCCTGAGCCTCTGCCTGGGAGCGCAGTTCACGCTGGACCTTCAGCTGCTCGGTCAGCTCGTCACGGCGCTCCTCGAAGCAGATGCGGCAACAGCGAGGTGTGTATTTGAGCCGCACACCCCAGTAACTCAGCTCCTCCAGGAAGCTACGGGGACACAGCTCATCCCGTACACGCAGCACCCCGGAGGCATAGAAATTGTACACCAACTGGAAGACGGCCGGGTCCCGGTCAAAGAAATACTCATCTACCTGGGCAGCGTAGTCATCACACAGGCCCAGCTGGCAGCGACGGTCAGTGGAGGTGGCCAAGCGGCCCAGGCGGGTTTTGGGATAGATGGCTACTGCTTGGTAGGTGAGGCGGTAGCTTTGGCCGCCGACGTTGATGTTCAGCACAGATGAAGTGGAAGCTGTGGCCGGGGCTCCAGAGGAAAGGGCAGGGGAGCAAGGAATGGATGATGAAGGCTTGTTTTCTCCCTCAAATATGTCTCCACTTGGCCATTTTCCTTGTTCTTTCTCTTCCTCTTCCTCATCTTCATCATCCACGTAGTAGTTGTAATTTCCTTCAGGTCCCAGGAGCAGTAGGGGCTGTGAGTTCAATGGAGCAGTAGCAGAAAAGCCACTCTGCTTGTCTATATGCATGTCTTCATTATCCTTCCCCTTGTCAGGCTGCAGGAGGACATTTGGTGCTTCCCTCTCTCTGCCTTTCAGGAAAGGAAACTGTCGCTGCATGTTAAACTGCAACATACTACTTTTCCTTACTCTTCTCCCTTCTTTGCATTCACCTGATCAAGGAATTAACACTAGTCCTTTCCGACACTACAAGACTGACAATCCTGTTTTCTTCTCTCTTTATCTTGGTAGTGTCACGCACAGCAGTGGCTCTGCATTTTATTCCCTGACAGCCACCACTCTGGTTGTTGTGAAAGCTCCGTGTGGGATATAGACACATGAAGACTGCTGTTGACCGTTTTAATCTTGCTGACAGGGAAGATCTGAGTGCTTAGAGAAGAGGATTTAAGGGCTATTATCCTGTTGCAGCCTCATCTCCCTCAGGCTGTGACGTGAATGATTATGGATCCATAAGTCTATGAAAAATCGGTAAGGGAAAAAAACCCTAAAGTTTTATTGCTAATAAAAACCAGACATTTTCCTAATTCAAGTATATATGAATTAAGAATAATCTCAAAACAAAAACGTATAAGGGGCTAAGCGGGGAGAGAGAGGTGGGGAGAGAGAGAGAGAGAGAGAGAGAACAATACAGATTGCTTTTGTCTACATGAATAGAGCATGTCTTGGTTTTCCCTAATGAAAATACTGAATAATTGATATGCAGATAATGGGTAGGAATTCACTACAGCAGCTCTTAACATGTTTTCCAAAGGTGAGCAAATAAAAGTAGTCTCTTTTTATTCCCAGTTAGAATACCCCCATCTGGTTAAGGGCTGAGGAAAGTCACAGTTTGTGCTTGAAGCTTTGGCTATGCCCTGGAAGTGCAGGTCTCATGCTCCTCTGGACACAGTGGAAGTAAGGGGCAAGGGTGTGAAGGGGTTTCCAGCATGCTGCTTCACTTCAAACTGTTCATGAGCTGCTGAGAAACAGAATAAAGCCACTCTGCTTTCTATTGCAGGGCATGTTTAATAGCATAAAGCCCCCCTAGGTACCTAGGAGGACACAAGAGATGCTTGCTCTTTGTTTTGTTGGAGGTCTTATCCCCAGCCCTGGTTGAGCTGACGCAAGCATCTCCAGTAACAATGAGCATCCTGAAAGCCAGGCTATTTCCCCTTGTCAGTGGGAGCACTTCAGCTGAGCTAGAGATCCTGTAAAGCAGAGAATACACACAATAAAGGGATGGCTTCTTCAGCATGCTCTTAGCTCCTGAGTTACAGCTTCTTAACATCAGCTCTTTATTCCACCTGTATCGAGGCTGGTGCAGGAAGGGATAGGGCACTTCTAGCTTTGGCAACACCCTCACCAATCCTGGAAGGCCTTCCATCTGCAATCCTGTAGCCTGCCTTCCACTCGCAGCTCCCTACCCTTTCACAAAGCTGCTGTGACAGTGTATCCCAGACCCTCTGCAGCACTATTTTTCCTTTGTTGTCCTCAAGCTCCTGTTCTTGTGTCATTAATCTCATGGGGTTGCACCTGCAAACTCCAGTACTGTTGTTTTGGTGGTGTCCTATGTGAAGCAATTGCTGCTGCCGTGAGAATCACCCCTTCTTTTTCCCTTTTTCTCTACTCCCAGTTGTAGCTTTTATATTTACTAGCTCTCGACAAATAGGAAGACATCATAGCTGAGCTTTTTGCCATGCTTTTGTTCTCAGGCTGCATCCTAACAGGTGCACCATACTGAACAGTTCAAGGTTCTTCAGGTCACACTGTTTAAGGCCTGGATTATTGGCAATTCATATTTAACTTCACTTGAAAGTGTTTTGCTTCATCAATTTGTCTCCACTCCCTGTTCTCTTTCTTGTTGCAAAAAAAAAAGGCCAGGCCCCTATTAATAGGGATTGTCAGTGTCTTGTTACAGATACCAATCTGCTTTGCAGTTTGCTTTGAACATTAAACCATGCCATGATGAGTCCTTTGTTAGCAACCTCAATGCAAATTAATGTCCGATTTCAAGGCTGTTTTTTTCCCTAAGCAAAGTAATTCAGACATAAGAAAAAAAATAGTCTGCCGTGTCATCATTTTACTGCCAAAAATTCTTGAATGTTTCTTAAGATTTAGGCTAGACTATAACCATATTCTTTTGCCAGCCTCCAATGTAGCACTTCATTTTTCTTTTTGTCAGGCTCCCTGGTCTCACTTCTAAGAAGTATCCAATGAGGCTTATTGCTTACTGCTCAAGAGATCTTTTCTCATACCATACTGCAGTAGCAGGAGCTTCTACAGAGTGAATTTCATGACTGTCTGATGCCAACACCTCACACACCTGGACTAAGATCTCGGACATCACTACTAAGCAAAGCAAAAAAGAGTTCCAGCTTTGCTTCTGCTCAGACTAATCGCTTTGCCCTAGATATTCATGGGAATGTAGCTCTCGAGCATCTGGTACACTCTGGTCAAACTTGCCTCTAAATGACAAGATAGGTAAAATAAAATTACTTTATTTATATTCTTTACTTTGGGATGAGACTTGGTTCTGAGCTGCTAGACTCTCTGCCTAGATAGAAAAGAAAATGAAGTAACTAGAAAATATTCCTCCCCTCCTCATTTTTTTTTTCCCCCTTAGCTACCTTATTCAGTGTGCTAAGAATTAATAAGAATTGCATAACATCTTCCTGTATGGGGAAGAGCAGGCTTCAGGCTGTTGAAGCAGCCAATTACTAAGGTCCCCTGGGAATCTGCTTTTGAAGGTATTTGGGTCCATGAATGCCGGTCACTTTTTAAAAGACATCTCTTAACAGCACAGAAGCAGACAATTCCAAAGTGCTGGAAATCAAGCAAGCAGGGCAGAAGGCCAGCTTGCGTAAGCAGATATATTCTTCTAGAGCTTAGGCAGAAAAGGAAAGTGTATGGACACTGGAAGTAAGGACAGGCAACATGGGAGGACGACAGAGATGCTTTTCACCATAGCAGGGAGAAAATTCACATGGCTGAAGCTTGGTTAGAGTTCAAGCTGGCCAGCACTCTGAAGGACAACAAAAAGGGCTTTTTTTGAAGAGAAGTCTGAGGAGTGCCCTGATAGCAGCCTTCAGCTTCCTCAAGGAGGGCAGTGGAGAGGGAGGTGCTGATCTCTCTCTGGTGACCAGCGATAGGACACAAGGAAATGGAATGAAGCTGCGTCAGAGGTAGTTCAGACTGGCCATTAGGAAAAGGTTGTTCACTGAGAGGGCGGTCAGTCACTGGCACAGGCTCCCCAGGGAGGTGGTCATGGCACCAAGACTGTCAGAGTTCAAGCAGCATCTGGGCAATGCTCTTAGTCGTATGGTTTAGTTTCAGGTAGTCCTGCAACAAGCAGGGAGTTGAACTAATGATCCTTATGCATCCCTTCCAACTTGAGATATTCTATGACTCTATGGGTAGAAGAAGAAACATCAAAACCTGTCAATTAGTATCAGTGGAGAGCAGTGGAGTTGTCCAATCAACCAGACAGTGCTCTGGATACCGGCTTCCTGAGAACAGTATTTTCACAAGAGAAAACTATAATTAAAATGGGAGGGGGTCCCATCTGTGCAAGTCTTTGTCTTAAGTAGTGCTGAGTTTTCCCAGGATAGGGGACTGTATAACTGCAATGCTTTTTCACTGAGCAGATCAGCTTCAGAGTTGAGTATGCCTGCTTTGTCTTGGCTTAAAAAAAATGATAACTTTTTAATTAAAATTACCTTAAAGAATTTATACGGCTCTGTAAGGCCTCTGTGGATCTGTTCCTGCCTCACCAGAGGAACTGTTCATAGATTAGCAGTTTTTTAAGGTCAGGAAAGGCCTGTAAGATCACCTGTTCTGACCTACTTGAACAATGACCGTAGAACTTCACTCAGTAATTCTGCCATTGTGCTAAAAATTGTGGCTCAGACTACTTCAACATCTTGTAGACTTGAAATAACTTGCTCAGCTATCCGTAGGGAATTGCACTGAACAATTACATGGGGGTTTGTTTCAAAGGGTCCAGCCAGTCTCTTTCATTAACCTCCAGAGACCTCTCAAGCTAGGCTGACAGTGTGGAAAATACTGCTAATGGTTATCACTAATATGTCCTGTTTATCACATTAGGGCATTCAAATAGTATAATAGGGCTGAAGGTAGACTGACTGGCTGCAGTGTTTGCTAAAACTATGAAGGGTGACTCAGGGAGTAGATTTAGTATTCTGTTCTGTTGGCCTCTCCATATGCTAGTTCTTTATAAAGAGTGATTGTCAAAAAAACAAACAAACAAAAAAAAAAACAACCCCCTCTGAGCTAGAGCTTTGCCAGAATAGCTAGAACTCTGATTAGAGCTGAAGCAACCTTCACTCTACCCTTTGCCTCTACCCAGCTCAGTTAGACTCAAACGCAAGCAGCAATGAGCAAGAGGATCCTTCCTGCTCTGTGATTTCAGGCATTTTTGCACCCTACCACCCTAGCAGACTTTCTCAGTCCTCAGAGTCCCATCTTGCTGCTGAAAAAAATGCTTCCCTGCTTGTTGCTTTCTCTATTTCCATTTTTGGGGGGTTTTTTTGGTTTGTTTTTTGGTTTTTGGGTTTTTTTTGTTTGTTTGGGGTTTTTTTTTTGTTGGTTTTTTTTTCCCACTTGCCAACCTTGCTGTTGCAGCCACCCAGGGGAGACTGAGTGGGAAGAGAGGGTGATTGAGGGGTGGTCTAATCAATGTCATCCAGCTGCTCATGTCTTTTCCTGCTCATAGGTTGAAGTGGAGCTCATGTGCCTGTGCAATCACCTGCCTTCGCACATGAATGTTTCTTGCTCTTACACAGAAAGAGAACACAGAGAGAGAGCCTGCTCCAGACACAGGCAAGAGGCAGAGGCAAAATCTGACTGGGGTTAATTTGGCAGCTTGGTACCTGAGCAATTAGGCTGTGTCAGCCAGGGCAACAGCAGTGATATATGTCCAAGGGATGTACCTGATGGCTGCAGCAATGTGCCTGAGCTCGGGGACTTAGAACAAGCTACATGAGCTACCACGGGTGACTGTGTATCAATGTGTCCTTGTTGGTATCTCCTTCCACCTCTGCATGGTCTCTCTTCCCTCTCCCAGTGAATTTCTGCTGATTGTTGTGAATTGGAGCTTTTTAAAGAGATAAACCTGCAATGTTTACTGCAGCTGGTCTTTAGATAGTTTTGCAGGGAAATATCCCTTTGTGCTGGTTCTGCATAGCTGAGCGGGCTACAGTGGTGGCTTCTGCGAGAAGCTGCTAGAAGTTTCCCCTTGTCTGGTGGACCCGGATGGGTTTAAGGTGGAGCCACCACTGGCCAGGGCTGAGCCAATCGGTTACAGTGATAATGCCTCTGTGATGTCATATTTAAGAAGGGGAAAATAAAAATAAAATTAAAATAAAAAGACAAAGAAGTGCAGGCAGAGAAGGGGAGGCACAAGCCTTGTGGGCCTTGCAGGCCTCACCCTCTGGCCTCCTGCAGGGCGGCCGTCTGGGCCTGACTCAGCCCAGCCCGGCCGCAAGAAGTGGAGAAATGAGATGTGAAGAGATCTTGAGCAGCGTCTGCCTGCCTGTTGTGAAGAATTTCTTGTGAGAGGAACGGCTGCAGACGCCAAAGTCAGTGAAGAAGGAAAGGGAGGAGTAATGCTGCTCCCGGCAGAGATTCCCCTGCAGCCCGTGGTGCAGCCCATGGTGAAGCCGGCTGTGCCCCTGCAGCCTATGGAGGCCCAGGGAGGAGCAGAGATCCACCTGCAGCCCGGGGAGGACCCCATGTCGGGGCAGGGGGATGCCCAAAGGAGGCTGTGGCCCATGGAGGGCCTGCACTGGGACAGCTATTCTTGAGGGACTGCACCCCATGGAAGAGATGACCCACGCTGGAGCAGTTTCACGAAGGACTGCAGCCCATGGGAGGTACCCCAGGCTGGAGCAGGGGAGGAATGTGAGGAGTTCTTCCCCCAAGGAGGAATGAGTGGCAGAAAACAAAGTGTGATGAACTGACTGCAGCCCTCATTCCCTAATCCCTTCTGTGCTGATCGCAGAGAGGAAGAAAGTGGAGATAATTTGAAATGAAGTTAAGCCCAGGAAGAGGGGATGGGTGGGAGGAAGTTGATTCTGTTCTCTGATTACCCTGCTTTGATTTGTTAATAATAAATTGAAATATTTTTCCCCAACTCAAGTCTATTTTCCCTGTAACAGTAACTTGAATGATCTCTCCCAGTCCCTCTCTCAAACTCAAAAGCTTTTGTCCCTTCCCCAGAGGGTGGGGAGAGTGAGTGAGAGGCTGCGTACCTTGATCCTGAGCAGGCCTAAACTACAACACCCTGTCATGATGTCATCTAAAAGCATACTCAGGCAGAATTACCTATAAGGAACACAACAGGAGCTAGTCAGCCCAAAGTCCAGAGCAACTTACCCCAGCTCTTAAACCTGCATCATGTGAGGTACATTGGCATCTGTGTAAGTACCGGCTCTTACTAGGCAGTAGGCACATGCAAGGTATGATTCTGGCTACAAACCTGGAAACTCTCTGAATTCTGCCCTGAACTGCACATTTGAAACTATCAGAAGATTACAAGGAGTATTGTTATACAGATGGACTTAAAAAATAGCAGAATAAACCAAGTTCTTTTGATAAATATGAAAGGATTATGACTAGCACGGTGTAGGAAGAGCCCAACTCTCTGGGCAGCAATAATAAATGATATTGTAATGGATTGATGCCTGTTCTAGTAAATCTTGAGCCCAATTGTGTGTTGTTTGAGGGGTATAGTTTGGTTGAGATCTTGCAATGAACTGTGAAAGGTAAAGCCAGCAAATATTGATTCACTATTTTGAAGAGGCCATGCTGTAACAAGAGATGAAGTGCGGCATAGGAGACGTGGAGGATCAGACAAAGAAAGCAAGCCCCAGTCTTCCCTGTGTTTTAACTCTATGTGAAATCCAAGTTTAGCCCATGCAGTCCCTGAAAGGTAAAAAAGAGGCCAAAATCTTGGATTATTTTGTCTTAATTTGGATCTGCTTCAGTCAATTGCTATAGAGCAGCCACTACATGAAAGAAGAAAAAAAAAAACAGTCTTCAGAAGAAGATATGCACATGCAAGCTAGCTTTTTTTCTGGAATCCCAGCAAAAGACAAGCCAGGCTTTGCACAGACATGGACAGCAGTAAAAGAGCAGCGCTAGTAATCTGTGCAGGCAATGGGTCACGTCACACACATATACATACACATACAAAATGAAGAGAATCATTGAATAGTTTGAGCTGGAAGGGACCTTCAGAGGTCATCTAGTCCAACCTCCCTGCAAGGAGCAGGGACATCTCCAAACTGATCAGGTTGCTCAGAGCCCTGGCCTTGAATGTTGCCAGGGATGGGGCATCCACCACCTCTCTGGGCAACCTGTTCCAGTATTTCACCACCCTCATTGGAAATAATTTCTTCCTTATATCCAGTCTGAATCTACCTCCTCCTGGTTTAAAACCATTACCCTTTGTCCTATCACAACAGGCACTGCTAGAAAGTTTATCCCTGTCTTTCTTATCTTTTACGTACTGGAAGACTGCTATAAGGTCTCCCCAGAACCTTCTCTTCTCCAGGCTGAACAGCCCCAACTCTCTCAGCCTTTCTTCATAGGAGAGGTGCTCCAGCCATCTGATCATCTTTGTCGCCCTCCTCTGGACTTGCTCCAACAGGCCCATGTCCTTCTTATGTTGGGGGCTCCAGAGCTGGACGCAGTACTCCAGGTGGGGTCTCACCAGAGCAGAGTAGTGGGGGAGAATCCCCTCCCTCAACCTGTTTGCCACGCATCTTTTGATGCAGCCCAGGATGTGGTTGGCCTTCTGGGCCGCAAGCGTACATTGCCAGGTCATGTTGAGCTTCTCGTCTACCAGCACTTCCAAATCCTTCTCCTCAGGGCTGCTCTTGATACATTCTTCGCCCACCCTGTATTTGTTCTTGGGATTGCCCTAACCCATGTGCAGGACCTTGCACTTGGCCTTGCTGAGCTTCATGAGGTTCTCATGGGCCCACCTCTGTAGCCTGCCAAGGTCCCTCTGGATGGCATCCCTTCCCTCCAGCGTGTCAACTGCACCAAACAGCTTGGTGTCACTGGTCCCACTGTCCATGTCACTGACAAAGATGTTGAACGGTGCCCGTCCCAATACCAACCCCTGAGGAACGCCATTCATCACCGGTCTCCACTTGGACACACTCTCTGACCACACTCTCTGAGTGTGGACATCCAACCAATTCCTTATCCACTGAGTAGTCCATCCATCGAATCCATGTGTCTCCACTTTAGAGACAAGGATGTTATGCAGGACAGTGTCAAATGCTTTGCATAAGTCCAGGCAGATGTTGTCAGTTGCTCTTCCCTTAGCCACCAGTCCTGTAACTGCATCACAGAAGGCCATCAAATAGGTCAGGCACAATTTGCCCTTAGTGAAGCCATGTTGGCTGTCACCAATCGCCTCCTTATTTTCCATGTGCCTTAGCATGGTTTCCAGGAGGATCTGCTCCGTTACCTGGCCAGGCACAGAGGTGAGACTGACTGGCCTGTAGTTCCCCAAGTCTTCTTTGTTTCCCTTTTTGAAAACAAGGGTTATGTTTCCCCTTCTCCAGTCAGTGGGAACCTTACCAGACTGCCATGACTTCTCAAATATGATGGACAGCAGCTTCACAGCTTCATCCACCAGTTCCCTCAGGACCCGTGGATGCATCTCATCAGGTCCCATGGACTTGCGCACGTTCCCATTCCTTAGATGGTGTTGAACCTGCTCTTCTGCTACAGTGGGCAGTTCTTTATTCTCCGAGTCCCTGCCTTTCCCTTCTTCAACTTTGGCAATGTGGCTAGAGCCTTTGCCAATGAAGACTGAGGCAAAAAAAGTTGTTGAGTACCTCAGCCTTCTCCATGTCCCAGGTAACCAAATGTCCCATATCCTTTCGGAGAGGGCCCACATTCTCCCTGGTTGTCTTTTTATCCCTGGCATACCTAAAGAAACTTTTCTTGTTGTCCTTGATATCCCTGGAGAGAGGTACCATAGTGAGCATTACACCATTGTGGGAATAAGCACTTTTCTTGCTGACAGAGTTCAGCAAGAGAATTTGTTTTCTACTGCCAAAAGGGAGAAAGTATGAACATGTTTATACAAAGTGTTTATTTGGTGTTCGTCTCTCTCCCAGGAATTTTCTCTTGTTTTGCTCCTCTTTTGTGGATGAGAAAGGCACTTTTGATTGGCAGCATACAATGTTCTATTTTTTTTTTTTTAATGTGGAAGGACCTTGCACAAACAACAGTACCGCTACACCTAGGAAAAGCTACCTAAATCTCAATAGTGATAAAGTCACAAAGTGGACGCCATAGATGGAAATCTGTCCTGAGGAACAGCAGTCCCTCAGTCCACACAACCATTCCTGGCCTGCTGGCTGGCATGGAATTCATTCTCTTTCCAGACTTCAGGATCCTGCAGTGGGCTGGACACTCACCTGCATCATGAAACACAAAGACCCCCCTGAGTCTGTAAGCTGTGCCATCCTGGTACCGTTCTAGTCAACACTTTCGCCCTTTCCCCTGTTTGCATCCCATCCCCAAAAAGAGCCAGACACTTAGGTTGCAAATCTCAATCTCACATAGTTTATGATGATCCATATGCCCAGATCTTGCAAAAAGAAAAGACAAAATAAAGAGATCCAAGATTCAACTTTGGATTCCTTTTGGTGGTATAATGGTGAGTTGTGTTTGACTCAGTTCCAGGGTGATCTGATAGATACATATGCCATGGCCTCTGGAGGGCCATTCCTCCTGATTTATGCATTATGTCACACACTGTGCTGAGAACTGCTGATTCTTTATGAAGAATTTATTCCTGTTGCTAGCTGGTTTATTGAAACCAGCTAGCAACAGGAATAAAGACAACTTATTCATGCACACTGCATGCAACAGGACCACACAGACTTTGGAAAGGGCTTAATGCAAGGCATGTATCCAGGAATATTTTTAAAGACCACTGACAGTCTTCGTCAAGTTCCATCCCTTGACAAACATGTCCATTGTAGTTACTTTTTTCTGTAGTTCCTCCTTCTTGTTTCCTCGGGTATGAGTGCCCCTCCTGAGCCTTTCCCATCCCAGCACTCCAAGCAATAGTAAATTGGCACAACTCACGTGTCTTCTGAACCTTTGCTTGCTGTTTTGCAGCTGGATTGTCCTCATGTGCAGGTCTCATACTATGCTACATCCCAAATCTGAAAGAAGAGCCTGGCATCTGCCAGGTCTGTAAGGTATGAAGATGTACCTCGTCCACCCCAGTGTACTCACAGGCATACCCAGCTTCACACCAGAGCCTGAGCATTACCTTTACGGAAGGGAGATGAGGTGCCACAATCCTTGAAGTGAATTTTCTGACCCTGTGCTTCTAAATCCGTAATCCATAGTGGATTTGCTAAGACTGTGCTGTAATGAAATTTTGTTGGCTTCATGCATATGCATGTTACACCTCTTCCTGTCAGTTTGGAACTGCAGCTGCATGATCTGACATCTATTTCTAAAGCTGGTTCTTGCTTCCTTCTCTGCCCTCATTGTATCTGCATTGTACTCTCTTGGTCCTGCCTATCCACCTGCTCCACAGCAGCAGCTCTTTCTCTAAAATCAGTGATACCAGGACTCCACTTCTGAGTCAGCTGTATGTATACCTTACAAAGACTTTGCTATCCACAGCATGCTGGAGGGCTCGTATCTTAGTTTCATTATGAGAGTTTAATAAGCTCTGTCACTGTGAAGTTCATGGTGTTCTGTTTTTAGCATACAAATACAGGTTTATTGCATGATGCTTTATGCCAAACTGGAGTTGTCATGTGATCCAAGACTTCTGTATACAAGAGGATAATTTTCAGATTTGCTTGGAAGACAGTATTTAGCAAATATTCTGCAGAAACATGACATCATTGCTATTGCAAATAACTACGGATTAGATGACTGAATCCACAGGTTGGGGAAACCCAAAATTTAGTGTAGCTACTTCAGGAGAGTTCCTCCATCTTTTTTTCATCAAAGACTGATATTTGTCTCTGTTATTCTTTGAACCTGTTTAGAGACAGAAACCTCAATGAGAACCATGCAGCAGTCCTTTCCCTCCACTTCTTCTGTGGACAGCATCCCCAAAGGATTGCTTTTACAGCTATGTGCAAAGGTCCATGTGGTGCCTCACTGTGCCGGAACTGACTTCTACTGAATAGCAGTGTATCAGTCTGCTTCTCTCCTCCTTGTCTGGGCTTGGTTTCCTACACAGTCCTACGCACACTTTGTCTCAGGTGAGATACTAGTATTGCAATGGCATTTCAGCAGTTTACTTCAGCCTACGATTGTGCCTAATGCTGTTGAAGCACTAAAGTCTCCTCGTCATTCCCACAAGGCAGTGTAGTAGTTCAAACATGATGTTAACATCAGAGTTCAGGAAAATGTTCAAAGGAGAAAGAAGAGATCCTTGGGGATTTTTATTCTTCATTGTGATTTTCCTTCTTGTTTGTTTCTGCTGAAAATCCATACAGTTCATTCACAAATGAGGGAGATTTGGGAGAAACAAGCCGGACGCAACTAATGGATAATAGCTAATGTAGGATCTTGTCAGTGTAGCAAGCAGTGATTTGCCTGTCAGCACCCCTGTTTGAATGCAAAGGAAAGATGTAATTATGCTGCATGTTAATTTTTTTAATGTGGGTTTTGGTGATGCTTACAGGACCAAGGGGCTGGAGTTAATGACCAAAGGGTCTCTTCCAGCACGATACTTGGCTTATGATTATTCAGTCGTATGTGATAGATCAGGCACTTCCAGAACACGCATGTGAGATATTCTCCTGCCTCAGAGACCATATGGTCCAATAGACATTTTAATGTTCTGTCACTCAGTGATTTCCATAATATGTACAAAACAGCTTGCTTTCTCAGTAACTTGCTGAAATCTTCTGCTAAGACGAATGGATCCTGAAGGACAGTTTTCTGTCACCATTCTGCTTCACTAACTATATTATGTTATGTCTTACTTCATTAATTGGCCGCGGTCTAACATTTTGCTTTGTTACCAGCTTAATTATCCACTGGCTCATCAGTGTAGTTCCTATGGGCACATGTGGCTCATCGCTGCAAAACTTGGCTCTGTGGGGTCAAGGCATTCAGTAATATGCCGGGCATAATATAGCTATGAAAAGTGGGGGATGCCAAGCTTTAGGTAATTCTAGAGGGAGCTAAGTATGAAGGAGAAATTATAGGGAACAGTAGCTGCAGATCAGAAGGACTGGGGGAAGCAGGGAAAGGAGACCTGAGGTAAGACAACACGCACGGTTACACAGGTCTGTTTGTTTTAATCATTGCGTTGGTTTTGTTTAGTGGTGGGGGCTAAGGTGGCAGCTTCTGCAAGAAGCTGCTAGAAGTTTTCCCTTTGTGTGGTGGACTTGGCTGGGTCTAGGGCAGACTCACTGCTGGCCAGGGCTGAGCAAATTGGTAATGGAATGTTTAGTGATAACACCTCTGTGATAACGTACTCAAGAAGCAGAAAACTAAAAAAAAAACCAAAAAAAAAAGAAGAAAATTTGAAGAAGCAGAAGTAGGGGGCAGGGAGAGGGAGGTGTGAGCCTTGTGGGCCTTGCAGCCCTCACCCTCTGGCCTCCCACAGGGCGGCCGTCTGGGCCTGACTCGGCCCGGCCCGGCTGCAAGAAGTGGAGAAATGAGATGTGAAGAGATCTTGAGCAGCGTCTGCCTGCCTGTTGTGAAGAATTTCTTGTGAGAGGAACGGCTGCAGACGCCAAAGTCAGTGAAGAAGGAAAGGGAGGAGTAATGCT
>JAAGAY010006877.1:0-14731 GCA_011801015.1 Ardeotis arabs | reverse complement strand
GAGATAGATTTAGATTGGATATTAGGAAAAAAATTTTCACGATGAGAGTTGTAGAACACTGGAACAGGTTGCCCAGAGAGGTGGAGGATGCCCCATCCCTGGAAACATTCAAGGCCAGGCTGGATGGGGCTCTGAGCAACCTGATCTAGACGGGGATGTCCCTGTTCCTTGCAGGGGGGTTGGTCTAGATGACCTTTGAAGGTCCCTTCCAACTCTAACCATTCTATGATTCTATGATTTAAACTTTCCAGTCCAAGCCCCTCACTTTAGTAAACATATTTCCTGATATGTTGTTGCCATTTATAAAAGGAAAAAGAAATATTTTCTTAAGGTTGCAAATAAATTCTTCAGTGACTTTGTATATCTACAGAAGGCTCCTGAACACAGTGGAACTTCTTGTGTGTATAAAGTCACTTACATACAAATGCTAAATATGCATATGATGGTAAGACGAGAAGCACAAGGTAGACTGCCAAGTTGTGTTGTGGCTGAAATATAAGCAGAACAATGGAATATAAAAGTTTGATTCTTTTCCAATGTTTATAAAAACTTTCAGATTTAAAAAAAAGTTAAATTTAGACAATAATATAACATCACCAGGAAAGAATGGTGGCATATTCATACTTTTTATAACTTTAATATTTAAGTATTTAGAACTAAACAGCTAACATAGAGCTGTTGCTTTTATTTCATTCAATTAAAGGTGAAGTTGTGTGAACCCCATGCAGAACCATCTGTATTGGGTTTGGCTGGAGCCAAATTTCACTGTAGCAGCCAATATAGCACTGTACTTCTAGCTGTAGTAGCATGGTAGAATGGTGCTGATAACGTGCCAATGTTTTGGCTACTGCTGAGCAGTGCTCATACAGGATCAAGACTGTTTCTCCAGCACATCCCCCACTTCGGCCCCCTAAAGGCCAGTGGGCTAGGACTGCACAAGAGTTTGGGAGGGGACATAACTGGGACAGCTGACTCAAACTGACCAAAGGGATATTCCATACCATATGATATCATGCTCAGCAAAAAAAGCTGAGAGAAAGGAGATGGGAGGACAGGAATTATTAAGGTGCTTTTTTTTTTGTCTTTAACTGCCTTTATCTTGACCCATGAGTTTTTAATTTTATTTTCTTTCCCTGTCCTGCTGAGGAGAGGGGAGTGAGAGAGTAGTTTGGTGGCACCTGGCACCCAGCCGGGGTCACTGAGTGTGAGCACTGACACTGAATATATAGCCAGCCAGGTAATCAAGCATGCCGTACTTTAGAACTCTTATCTTCTATTTTGAGAGCAGGGCAACATTTTGTCAGGTAATCACGTACGCACGCTCTGCTTTCACCACTTCCTGTAGCTCATGGTCCCGGAAGGTCCTACTCTCCTTGTTGTGTGTGTGCATGTATACAGGAAGGTAGAGGGTTTCTTTACTCCACTGAAACTTTATATATTGCTAGGACCATAACTGTGCTGGGCTTCTGTTTCTGTCCATTTCTGTGACTTAATTTCATTTTTTTTCCCAAATTACAATTCACTGTTTACACAATAAAACATATATGCATGAGTGTTTGATTGCAGAGGGAGACTGCGAAAATCCCTTGATGCTTCTAGAGTGTAAAATTTAAGCTTGAGAAATGTGCTTGTATAGCCTGACCAATAGGATTTGGCAGTCCTACTAAGAAATCTCAGGCTCTGCACAGACCTGAGATTGCAGGTCTCAGGGCTGACCTGGGCTCATCTTGGCCAGAGCTGGGCTGGGCTGGTTTCAGTCCCTGCCTCATGGCCAAGTACCTGTTGCCTCCCCTACCTGAGCTTGAGCTCTGCCTCCATGGGCAGAGTCTGGCAAACCCAGAGGTCATTGCCCAGCAAACAAGAGCCCCTGGGGGGAGATGAGCCTAGGGGAGGCTGTGAGGACACTCTCACCCTTCAGCTGGGAGCAGCCAGAAGGCAGCAGTGTGGGGCAAGGAAGAACATAAAAATCGCCTGGGCAGGACGCCCAAGGCTCAGTGGAGGGGAGCCCCGCCATGAATATCATATCCCTCCCAGTGAAGGTCTTAGGATATTAATGGCATCTTGTGTATCATCCACTTACATACACCCAGTGCTATCTGAGAAAGAGTGAAACTTTCAAACTTAAGATCCAAAGGGAGAATGAAAAGGTGAATATAAACCAGAAACAATAGTAGGTATTATATTGTTTACATACAATTCTAATTGTACTATTAATGAAGTTTTTCTGTTCCAATATGGTAATTTGGACTTTTAGACTGTTAAACATTAATTCTACTGCCAATAAATTTCTAGCTCCATATATCTAGGGTGGTTCCTTTTGTCTGTAACAAGATACAACATTTCCAAGTCTTGTGGCTTGCTTTGATCCAGCAATTTCCAGCTCTGTCTGCTTTGAATCAAACTCTACGTAATCACCTCTCAACCTTTGACTGCTGAGCCTGCCCTCTGGTTCATCTCGGAAAGCCCCATCTTTCTCTGAGCGCCTCAAGTTCTGTCATTACTGTCTTTTCATCTGCTTGCCCTACTCTGTTATTTTCCATATGTGAACAACTCTACTCTCGCCTCCACTTTCTGGAGGATTTGAGTGACCCAGAGTGCAGTAACTGAAACACAGCAAATGTGTGACTTTCTTCCAATGACCTAGCTGCGGCCTGCTAGCGGAACAGAGCCTGCTGGAATGAGTGACCATACAAGCAGCAACAGCAAAAGGATGGGATCCCAGGATTCTTTTGCAGTTCATTTCATATTCAGACTCGTATCGTTTCCTGAGGAAGCTTTTTCTCTTAACCAGTAATTTTTAACTATAGAGTATAAATTTCCACAATACCTGAGAAATGTATTAACTATCCTAATGCAGACAGACATGCTGTAAGGATGCAAATTGCTTTCCTTTGATTGTATGACTTCGTGAAAAGGTACTGTCAAAGTGAAGTTTGATGTTCCTACAGTGGCTTTTTTGACTCGGAAAACATGAATTTTCTAAAAGCTGATCAAATATTGTCCTGATGTTTTACATTACTATAGCCCAAGCTCAAGTCAAGCATGTAAGAAACAACGGAAATTGCTAGTACACACTGTAACAGTTGACCTTCTTTTATATGGGCACAGTTTATTTGGCTTATTATCGTATTTATTTATTTAACATAATGCAAAGGAAACAGTACAATTCAACTGGGTAATTATTATTGCTTGTTTGGAATTGCTGTCTGTGTGTAATTCACATTCTATGTAATATCAACACTACATCAGAAGCCTGCTCCCATGCCCTCTTCTCTATTAAAGTAGTTCCTTTATTAACTGTTGGCAGTTAATTTAAAAATAGGCATCACCTTGGAATTCACTTTCTTAATTTGAAGTAAAAATGATAACATGATTTGATCCATTCTTACAAGTACAATGTTCCTTTTCTGAACAGGTTTTAAGTATTTACATGCTAAAAAGGTTCTTGTAATTCTAAGCAGCCATGTCACAGGCAGTACATATTTGTATTTTGTACACAGATACGAATAAATACACTTATGCAATTAGTTGATACTTACACATCTATTTGCAGAGCTAGCCAACTACATGTATTTTGTGTATTGCATATTTGTGTATAATCATATATTGACAGCATTACAAATGCAGATATGGTATAAAACAATATACATACACATGTATAACTCATAAATATAAACCTTTGTATTCTTCACGTATATATGCATCTTAATGCAACAATCCAAACTCCTATAACAATGTTCAAACATATATTGAAAATAGTATTCAAGTAAGAGCTGTGCATTGCTTGAATAGGTTCACAATATAAACCAGGTAAAGTCTTGAAAGACGTGTGGTGTGTGTATATACATATATACACACACATATATACACACATATGGCCTCAGATGAAGGGGTTCAGTATTTAATAACACTATAGAATTGGCCATTAGAAGGAAGTGTTCTAACCTCTACTTCTGTTCTTTAAGCTGAATTCAGGTTCACCAATTTGTGAAGTGGTGTTCAAAGAGACTTCACTTGTTTTCTAAACCCGTCTTTCAGCTTTAATCTTGACCTAATGAAAAACATATGCATATTCACTGAGCATACACATTGTGACTTATATTCATGGGTTAGTTAAAAGAATGGTCTGTTCACTAGCATAATAGAGTCTATTGTACTTGAATTGTTAAAACTTGTTCTTTGTACTCATGCAATTCATAGCATTATGTGTAAGTAAAAAGAATCATAGAGAAGACAGAATAGAACGTAGCTAATCCTATCTATTTCGTACCTAGCCAAAGCTTGATTTTTCTCTAGAACTTTGATCTATGCATTTTAATTTTAAATGATCAGGTGTTAGCATTTCACTCTTTCTGATGGCAGATCACTTCAAACACTGCTCAGCCTAGGCATTTGAGAATCTTCTTTCTATTTGTCCTTAGTTATCTTTGTATGATTCCAGAGATTGTTCTAGATATGCACAAAACATTTTCAACTTTCCAGTATGGCTGTTGTGTGTTTGCTTAAGTGTTTAGCCAAGTTATATATATTTTGCTATTGAATTTATTTCAAATTGATTTGCTGTTTTAATACTGAAATTCTCAGAACTACGTACAATGTGCACTACTATATGGCAAAAACTGGGACTGGGAGAATGAAGAACTGCCCAGTACAGCAGAAGAGTAGGTTTGGGACCATCTAAGGAACCTGAGGGTGCACAAGTCTATGGGACCTGATGAGATGCATCTGTGGGTCCTGAGGGAAATGGCAGGTGAAGTTGCCAAGCTTCTGTCCATCATATTTGAGAAGTGGCAGTCTGGTGAGGTTCCCAGCACCTGGAAAAGGGGTAACATAACCCCCATTTTTAAAAAGGGCAACAAGGAAGACCTGGGAAACTACAGACTGGTCAGTCTCACCTCTGTGCCTGGTAAGGTCATGGAGCAGATCCTCCTGGAAACCATGCTAAGGCACATGAAATATAAGGAGATGATTTGGGACAGCCAACATGACTTCGCTAAGGGCAAATCGTGCCTGACCAATTTGGTGACCTTCTGCAATGGCATTACAGCACTGGTGGGTGAGGGATGAGCAACTGACATCATCTACCTGGACTTGTGCAAAGCATTTGACACTGTCCCCTCATAACATCCTTCTCTCTAAACTGGAGAGGCATGGGTTTGACAGACCACTCAGTGGATAAGGAATTAGCTGGATGGCCGCACTCAGAGAGTTGTCAATGATAGATATCGAGGTGTAGACCTCCTTATCCACTGAGTGGATATCCAATGAGGATGATGAAATACTGGAACAGGTTGCCCAGAGAGGTGGTAGATACCCCATCCCTGGAACTATTCAAGGCCAGGTTGGACAGGGCTCTGAGCAACCTGATGTGGTTGGAGATGTCCTTGCTCCTTGCAGGGGAGTTGGACTAGATGACCTTTAAAGGTCCCTTGCAATCCTAAGTATTCTATGATTCTATGATTCTATATTCATTTTGCTGTCAAGATTAGCCCTTGCTATACAGTGATACAGGGCATCTAAAATAATTAGTACAGTTATTTAGGTAAAAAGAAAATTGTAATCACATTAACGGTGAGTGTTGAAAAAGATTCCAGTGATTTAACTCTTACTTTTTATAGGAAACAAAATGTTTCACATTCCTAGAAGAATTAACATTTTCTTAAAACCATGTACTCTTGACTTATACCCATAGTAGCTAGTGCAGCACTTTTTCAGCTCTACCAAACTTCAATACAAAAGGTGATCTGAATTTGAATCAGATCCAAGCTTTCTACCCAAATATTGCAAATCCACCAGAATCAGCATCACTAATTCTTTAATAAAATAGATATTTTATGAAACCTGACAACATTAGTAGAGATTTTTTACAATTGTAGATTAAGCCTTTCATGGGGAATCACTAATGACAGTCAGGTTCAATAGAATAAAGATTTCATCTAATATTAGTTTCTGGCAAGTCAATTTGCAAGGTTATTTTTGCAGATTAAATTAGCTATATTGGGAGGTCACCCTCTTGCTTCTAAATCAAGACAGACAGACAGATGCATAATAGCATAATGCTGTAGATGTATTATTAACCAATCTTTCACAATAAGGAAATTAGCTATTCACCAAGAAGGAATGAATAAAATAAAAAGGTGTTTTATAACATAATAAATATCTCCTGGAAGAAGTTGGTGAAAGGCCAGCTGAATATCATTTAGTGTGCAACCTGTCTGTATCTTAGCATCCAGTCTCTGGAAAATGTAAGTTCTTAGCGAAGAGTCAGAGAAGCAAGATACCACAATTTTAAATGGCTTAGGATCTATCTATTCTGGGCATGATGTAATTGTATTCTTAAAAATGTGCTCCAGACTTTTGCTACTGCCTTAACTAATCATAAGCTATCAGTCCATCAGTAGTTGGTGACTTATAATGTCCAGTCAAAGCAAGTAACTTGGATTCAAAAATCATTCATCAAATTTAAACTATGTCCTAATGTTTTCTTTATATATATGTTTTAGAAGTCTAGTTATTTTTTACTCCTAAGAAAGGTCATCAATAGAAGTAGTAGTATATAATAAGATGTGCACAGAGAATATGAATTTAAAATTCTGGGAAAAAAAAGATGAAAAAACCAAGTAATCCAGTTTAAAGATGAGTCATATCTTGAATTAAACAATCTCTTGTTTGTTTCCCAGAAGCTTTTGTCATAGATCAGAAAAATTAATGTTTGAATCTCTGCTTCCATTTGACTTTTGTCCAAGGACTGAGTATCTCACAAGGACACCACTCGCACTGAAACAACATAGTCTGTTATGAAGAAAAATAAAAAATCAAGAAGACTAGAGCTTTTTGTGGCTAACTAAAGAGCATAAAAATGTACACAAAAAAAAAACCCCAACAGCAGGGCTGCACCAAGGTTCCTCCTCTCACATCTATCTCCTCTGGATGAGTGATGGCACCTGTGAGCTCAGGATCAGCCCACCTGTAAGATTAGAATTAGGGTTAGGGTTCAGAGAGTGGTAAAGCCTAGAGCTGCAGGGATAGTGGGACTGAAAGGTTTTAGTTAGTGTAAATCTGTATAGCTCCAATGATTTCAGCAGAAAAGCTCTTTAAGCCCAAGAGCTAACTATCATTATTTTCTGTATAAAGTGTTCTTCTGTCTTGAGTGAAGCTGTTTTTTTTTTTTAAGTGATACCTTCCAATATCAGTTAACATTTAGTACAGTAACATTTATTTAAAAGCAAAATCAAGTGTTTTCGTAGAGTTGGTATAAAAAATATAAGTTTATTTTTACAGATAGCTTTTGGGGAAGGGCTTATGCTAATTAACTGTTCTTTTCTCGCTAAGTGACAAGATAAAGTTTGAGAGTAATCAATTTCCCCTCAAATTATCATTATTGTATTTGGCCTCTGGCTCATATCATCTAGAAATAGATATTGTGGGTCAGATGAACCTATAATACAGTAAGCACGTTGCAAGGTGGTGGGGTGCTTAAATTTATTTGAAATTGGTGAAAGTTTGGTTGTCTGAACAAGACTTGAGTGTCCTTATAGAAAAGCTGATATAGCATGCCCTCAGATACAGATACAGTACATATATTAAGGAGGTACATTTACTTTATCTGATCTCTGCAGAATCTCGTAAGTTTTATTCAGCTTTTGGCAAAAATAAATGGAAAAGAGAACCATTATTTTTATTTGTATTAGAAAAGTGTCTTCAAAGTCTGACCAAGAGTAGGATATCAGTGTATTAGATGATAGTGAGATAAGCTGTGTTCCTAAGTACTTATATATTACATAAAGTTGATGAAAAAGAGTATTATTATCCATACTTTGCAGATGTGTCACGAAAACAATGGAAGAGTGTCATTTGCCCAAAGTCGGCTATCTGAATTTTTAAATTTAGTTATTTAGATTTATGAGCAACAAAACACCCATAGAGAAGTGTTGGACACTGTTAGCCATCTAATGCATTTATCACAGTGAGGTCATTGGCCGTGAGTGGAACTCAAAGGCACTGTGTTGTTCAAAGTAAAGGTGATAGTAAATGCTATGGTTTTTACTCTCAAAAGCATTTGTGTTTCCTCTGAAAGTGCAAATAAATAGACACTAGGGAAAGTTATTCTATTTTATAACAGTGTCTGGTCAGTGACATTATCTCTCCTCCTACTCGCCTACCTCTCAGTACAGATAACTGTACAGATGACTTATTCAGAAGTCTTTCTCCCATACTGCAATAGAGAAACCTCTCTGATAGTGTGTTTTGTTCTCTACTAGATATGTGTGCCATGTAACTACAGTCCCTGACTGGTAGGTAGTAAGTAATGGATTGCTTTATTTTCAGAGCAAATGTGTGCAATGGCTCTGTTCTTGTTTCTTATGGCAAAATTGGGAAGGAACTGTGGCCATTATAGTAGCAAATACAGTATCTGCAAATTTTGCTATCTGTAAATTGTAACAGACATACAGTGCTTTGCCTTTGAAACAAGCAGTCAATGGTTCTTTTAAGACAATCTTAGGCATTGATTGCTGATGACTGCAGGAAAAACGTAAGCACCAAACTGGTGAAAGATACAGAAAAATTAGGAGAGAAGACCAAGAACAGTAATGAAGACACAGAAGATTTTAAAGCAGCATTTAGTCAATTATATCCTTCATCCTTCTACTTCTGTTGTACTTTTCAAATTTCTGTTTAAAAGACAATTTTTCCCTTTACTGCTTCTAGCTAATTTTTGTGTTGTACCTTCTACTGGTTATGTGTCTCACATACTTCAGTTCTCATTCCTTTCATTATCTTCTTGTTCACTGAGCTAGTCACCTTATTAATTTAATTATTTGCTTTCACTTTCCTTTCATTCAGTTTTATTTTGAATTTGTCTTTATAGTCTTCTGTCATGTCACTTCCCTGTTGTTTAACTCTTACCCCTTCCCAGCACAGGCAAAGGCAACATTTGCCTTAAGTTCAGTGAGCTTTGAAGGACCTTTAGCTTTTATTAAGGCTTTACAGGATAGCTGAAAGCTATTTAATGACAGTAACTTCTCCTTGGAGTACTACATGAGTGGTTGGTGCTTATCTCAGAAAAAATGATTCTTTGATCTCTGATATATAAAAGATTTACTGTATCAACTCTAGAAAGCTTTGGTGGGTTTGGATTTTTTTTACCCCCCTTTTTTTTTTTTTGGTGGGGTGTAGAACAGTAATAACAAGAGTTTCGGCAATCCAAGAGCAAAAAGAGCAACTGGAATGTGTGCTGCAAGATTCCTCACTACCTTGCTGACTTTACTCTGGCATCCCGAAGAAAAAGGTAGGCTCATGGGACCAGAGAGATCTAGAATATGAAGAACATGGACACTAATGTACTAATAAAATAGTGTTCAGTATTGCTTTTGCTAATAGCGAATCTGGTTAGAACTCTGTGTACTACTTAAATCTGTAGTGTCTAATCTCCAGTGTTTTCTGTGAAAGTAAAAAACAGCCCTTCCATCCACATATTCCTCTTAACAAATCATGCAGTGTATCGCAGAAAGGAACCCATATTCTCAGGGAAGGCTTACATACTTGTCCTGTTTTCCTCTAAAGTTTTAGAATATTGTAGTGACTTGGGAAGAACAGCAGAGGAGCCTAGCAGTACAACTAAGATTAGGATGCAGGTCTTTTGAGTTTCAATCCAGTGCCTATCTACCTTGAAGAAAATGAAGAAATGAAGTCTCATCCACACTAAATTCAAATTTCTCTATTTGATCCATTTGGAAACAGCAGTTTAAGACAGTAGCTGGGTAATCCACTCTCTGTCAAAGAGATAAATTATGACTTTACACATATACATGTGCTTCTAACAGGTCTACTGATGTCTAACATGTCTTCTAATAGGTCTGCTATGTTAGTAAGTTCACTGATGACACCAAGCTGTGTGGTGCCATCTACACGCTGAAGGGAAGGGATACCATCCAGAGGGACCTTGACAGGCTGAAGAGGTGAGCCTGTGAGAACCTCATGAAGTTCAACAAGGACAAACGCAAAGTCCTGCACATGGGTTGCGGCAATCCCAGGCACAAATACAGGCTGGGCAGAGAATGGGTGGAGAGCAGCCCTGAGGAGAAGGACTTGGGAGTGCTGGTGGACGAGAAGCTCAACATGAGCCGGCAATGCGTTCTTGTGGCCCAGAAGGCCAATGGCATCCTGGGCTGCATTGAAAGAAGCATGGCCAGCAGGTCGAGGGAGGTGATTCTGCCCCTCTAATCTGCTCTCATGAGCTGAAGGCTCCACAGGAGAGGCATGGACCTGTTGGAGGGAGTCCAGAGGAGGGCCATGAAGATGATCAGAGCGCTGGAACACCTTTCCTTTGAGGACAGGCTGAGAGAGTTTAGGCTGTTCAGCCTGGAGAAGAGAAGCCTCCGGGGAGACCTTGTAGTGGTCCTCAAGTAGCTAAAGGGGGCTTGTAAGAAAGATGGGGAGAAACTTTTTACCAGGGCCTGTTGTGATAGGATAAAGGCTAATGGTTTTAAAATAGAGGGAGGCAGATTCAAACTTGATATAAGAAAAACATTTTTTTACAATGAGGATGATGAAATGCTGGCACAGGTTGCCCAGAGAGGTGGTGGATGCCCCATCCCTGGAAACATTCAAAGCCAGGTTGGACAGGGCTCTGAGCAACCTGATCTGGTTGGAGATGTTCCTGCTCCTTGCAGGGGGGTTGGACTAGATGACCTTTAAAAGTCCCTTGCAATCACAACTATTCTATGATTCTATGATTCTACTTCAACTATAAATCATATCATTCTCATTGTCCATACTAAAGTATTTTAGAGTTTGATCCAATAATGGGAGTCATACTTTGCACTTGAAGTTACTTATTGCCCGGCCCCAGTGTAATCACTCCCAGATCCTCCTTGTTCACTCCCCAAGTTTACACTTTCCTCATGGCACTAGCATCATTCTTGAGTTTTTCTGTGCCAAAAAGCTGGCACTAATAGTGGTCTAAACACCTGTGAAATCAATTATTCACTGAAACAGCCCACAGACAGAGAAGTGTTTATGTCATAGTTTTAAAGAAAAAGGAATTGATAAAGAAACATGAAGTGTCTTGTCCAGAACCATGGAGCTGTCAATGTCAGTGCCAAGGTTGGATTCACTCGTGATTCATATCCTTGTTCTCTAAACACAAGAAGGTACCACTCAAGGACTGTGAAAACCCTTGACTGCAAAAAATGAAACCAGCATGTTTCTGCAATGTCTCATAATATTCTAAAATTTTTGGATGCTGAGAAATATAGGTGAGCATGGACCAGAAGATAGGTATGAAAGCCACAGGGACAGATACTCAGGTGAAAATGTTAGGTTTTGAAACTGCAGAAGCATAAGTTGTAAGCATATAAGGCTCCACAGAAAACTTCAAGTCCAAAGAAAAATTCCATCCAAAAGGTAATGAAATCCAAGAAAATTCTTATAAAAGCATTTGGCATTTAGATTTGAGTTGGCATGGGTTTAATGCAAGATTTAGCCTGGATATTGACAAGGACACAGCAAGTGATCTAATACTGTGTCTTCCTTCTTGAAATTTTTCAGTCGTAATTCAGCTGTCTATTTCTATTTCTCCCTTCAAACTATATCAGTTTTTTTTTTTTGTTAATTCTACTCCAGGTCTTTTCTTCTAGTCTTCTCTTTAAATCACGTAGATTTTTCAGTTGCATCTATTCTACCTCTCTGCTTCACATTTTAAATTTCTTCAAGTTTTACATCGATCTTATTTGAGCTCACCATTTCCAGTGTTCACTTAGAACTGCATCAGTTTTTTTAATTGCTTTATTTTCCCTGTCTGCTTCAATTTCTAGGCTTAAATCACATCAGTTTTGCGTCAACTTTTCAATCACTCTTGTCTCAGACATCTACTTTTACTTCTTACTTTAAATCACATCAACTTTCGTACTGATGTAATTTATATAACCATCTCCTATTACTTATTCTTGGCATATTGACTAAAAAAGGATTTCCAATTTGTATAAATCTCCGTGTATTTGTTATGTTTGCAATACCTTTATGTGATATGCTGAATACAAAAATAAATTGAAAATTATTTTCTATATGGAAATATTTTAACTGGCAACATAGAATTTTTAAAATAGGATGCTTTTCCTTAACAAAGGACCTAAACCAAATCTTCTGAAATTAATGGGAGTCTTTCCAAGTAGTATTAAGTAAAAATGCAAAACCAGCATTTTAAAAGAAATATACCCCCACACTATTAAACTCAGATACATTTTCATAGGAAAGATCAAATATGAGATAAATTTAGGATAGAGTTTAAAGTTTAAAATAGACGTAAATTATAGACTGATGCTATTTTAGTAACATCTGTTTCTAAATGACGAGATAGGTAATGTAAGCAAATGCAGCTTTCCAAGGTGATCTGAAAGAAGCCAGGCAAGACTACATTTGGCTTTGACTTAATCAGAAGGGTAGAAAAGAGTCAACTAACTCCTCTACAGTTACTTCCCCAGGAAAATAAACATATCTGCCTTTGGAAGACAAAGAATGCAGGGCCAGAACTGGTGCCATGTCAAATGTTCTACTGATTTTAAGGGGTCTCGATTTTTAGCCATTTACTACCTGCTATATTGTTACATTTCGCAAGTTAAACACGGAGATGTCAGAATTTTATTGCTCAACTACACAGGAAAATGGATAGACATGCAGACTACATCCTTTCAGCTGGGGGACTTTTTGCTATTTTCCTGAATTAGGCACCGGGTTGGGTGTCCTGCTAAGTACAGACATCTGAGCTAGTTACTCCCAGTTCCCTTCACAGCCAATGGAAAGAAAATGCCATGTCGTGAGTATGCATCATCTCATCAGCTGAATGACACCCTAAAAACATCTCTTCCTCTGTGAACAAATAGTACTAAAGAAATCCTAAGGCAATTAGGAGTCATAGAAGTTTACATTGCAGGTATCTTCAACTAGGCAAGATGAAGCCCAGCCAACATGTGTACAAGTGCAATGCAACACACAGGAGCTCCCACGCGGGGTGAAAATTTGCATTGTACTTTAGTGAAGACCAATGTAGCAACTTGGCTGCCAATTTGTGCTGATCACAGATCTTCAGTTACATCATTTTGATACGTTATTATGTAAGAATGATTAATTTTCATGCACAAGATGATTCAGATAAATTCTAGTGTGTATTAAATTGAAGATGGTTGAATATTAAAAAAAAAAGAAAAAAAAAGCCTTGGTTTTCAAATTAATCTGTTAATCATAAGTCAGAACAGACTTCCAAGGACGAGATTGCTTTGAAGTCGCACAAGCCCTGACATTCATTGTCTCTGGCAGATGTGTAGTGGGTACTTCTTTTGTTATTATTTCTTTATCTCTCTTTCCTTAAATTGCATAGTTTCCCTCTCCCAAATTTGCTCAGAATTCAATTGCTTGTTATTTTCCTTTCCTTCTCTTTTCCAATATTTGTACTTATAGTTCTTGTTTTTACATTACAGTTCTAAAAGGTTGCTTTATATTTTTTTTCTTCTTTCAGTTGGCCAAGGTGTCACATAAATTATTTACATTCCAGGGAATTCATAGGTCTCAAAGTTTATAATTATGACTATCAAACAAAAATACTATCATGACAGTTACACTCATAAGTTCAAGTAGACACCTGGGAAACCTATAGGATAAAAGTGCATTGATCAAGGTATAATTAATATTATTTTGCCTTAAATCTAATGATAGCTGTGCTAAAATAATGTGACCAACAACAGTATGTAAGTACTTTGTAATACTGAGGTGGCATAGCCAAATAAAATGAATAGACATTTTGCACAAATATGTAAGCAATGTGAAAACCTAAGGGACAAACAAAGACTTGTGTGGTTGCTCCTAGAAGGCATCCAAATCATAGGTCTGTCAAGTTAGAGAGCAAAGAAGAAGGTAAGCACAAGGGACTGCAAATAGGCACGACTTCTTGCCAAATGCACAAGGATGACTATAAAAAACATATAGAACATAAGTAGCACCAGGAGCAAATGAGAACCCCTTTTGGGGCGAAGGGTTGAGTAATACAAATGCATCTGGGACAAGTGAGGAAGATGGAGAAAGATGACAATTCTACTTTGTAGTCCTGACTTCTGTGTCAAAGACCTTTCAAGCCTGCTCACCTTGGCTTCAGGGACATCAAGCCAAGTTGCACCACAGAGGAGTGTAGTTGTTATTGCTAACAATACAGCATCATCTCCATGGATCTGATTTTTTTGGTCTTCTTAACATCATTCTCATCACAATTTCTAATTCCCTAACTGATATAAATCTTAATCTATGCACAAATATATTCAGTTGCAATACTCACAAGCTTAGCATATAAATTATTATTACTTTGAAATATATATGTCCAGAGACCTGTTCAAAAAAGCAAAAACAAAACCCAAAGCCAAAATGTGTGAATTACAACTGCTGCAGTTATTTGTGTGTCAGAAAGTCCTGAGCATCTTGAAAGGTAACATGGTATGTTTGAAAATGATCTGTTTGAAATTGGAGACTTAGAGTAATTATAACAAGAACAGCTGAATCTACAAGTTATTGTTGCCTAGTGCATAAAATGAAATGTGTAAGAAATGTACATATAATATAATATAACATAACATAACATAATATAATATAATTAATATACCATATTATACTATATTATACTATACTATACTATAATATAATATAATGTAATATAATAATATACTATACTATACTATACTATACTATA
>JAAGAY010006849.1:632-21545 GCA_011801015.1 Ardeotis arabs | reverse complement strand
CCACAATGTCAAATACATCATTGACAAGTGAGTGCTTTCAGAATGGTTTCCTTTGGGGTTTGTTTACATGCTGGTTTAGGGGACTTCTGTATATTGTCTAAAGCTTGGAAGAGTGTATAAAAGTCTGTACTGACACTGAAGAAAAATATGAACAAAGTTTCTTATATTTCAGTGATACATAACTTAGTCCATTTTTTTTAAATATTGAAGTGTGAATTTTACATAGATAATTGTAAATTGCTTTCAATATTCATTACTGTCATAAGTCATGATACTTCAGATTAAAGTAGTTAAAATATTAGCTGCATGGTATATAAATTAAACATACATTTTAATAGTGACAAACAAGCAACTAGAGCTTTAATGTGTTGACCTGTAATGATTTAAACTCAGCTTGACAAATGCTATGCAGCTACTAGTTGTTTTGTTTATCAATGATACTTAGAGTGTCTTATTTCATACTGAGTTAGAGAATTGCTCTTCAGGGAAGGCTAATGTATACAGTGGAGTTCAGCACTAAGTTACTATTCTGTAGTAATCTAAAGGTTCTTTGCAGATTCATTATTTTATACTTCAGCAAACACTGGACTGAAAATGGGTATGAATTGCTATATTCTGAAGAGCATGCATTGTCTTTTTAAATTAGTTTTTAGGAAAAGTCTTCAGCTTAGATAGTAAAATAGTATTTTCCAAATGGCAGATTTTGTCTTAATGATACTTGTTTGCTTTATAGATATGGAGGCCATCCAGCCTTTTACAGACATAAGACCAGCACAGGAAGACTTCTTCCGATGTTTTATGTTTATGATTCTTACGTAACAATTCCTGAAATATGGGCAAATCTATTAACTGTTTCTGGATCCCAGACTATTCGAAATACTCCATATGATGCGTTATTCATTGCACTTCTTGTAGAAGAAAGACATAAGCATGACATACACAGAAGTGGGTTTGATGGAATGTACACGTACTTTGCCACCAATGGCTTCTCCTATGGCTCATCTCATCATAACTGGGCAAGTTTAAAAGCCTTTTGTGATAGTAACAACTTAATGTTTATTCCAAGTGTGGGACCAGGGTATATTGATACCAGTATCCGACCGTGGAACAACCACAACACCCGTAATCGTGTCAATGGGAAGTACTATGAGACCGCCTTCAGTGCGGCCCTTTTGGTGCGACCAGAAATTATTTCTATTACATCTTTTAATGAATGGCATGAGGGAACTCAGATTGAAAAAGCTGTCCCCAAACGGACTGGGCAGGTGGTTTACCTTGATTATAAGCCCCATAAACCAAATGTTTACCTAGAGCTTACTCAGAAGTGGTCTGAGAAGTACAGAAAAGAACAAGAACAGTGGCTTATGTGAGCTGTTGCTTCTGCAGTTGTTTCCTAACACATTGACTACATTGAGAAAGAAATTGAGAGATGAAAAATCTGTTATTAAAAGTCATTATTATATCTCTTGAATGTACATGCACTACTACTGAATTTGAATTTTGAAGGGTGAAAAGATGATAATATTAGCATTTCTGTATTATTGGTTATTGTAGTTCAAGAATATTCAGGGAAAATGCTGGGGGTTTTTGTTTTTTGTTTTCTTTTTATTTTTTTCAGACTTCTTAACTTGCATGATGAGCTTCCAGAACATCTGCATGGGATAACTCTACATGACCAAAGTAGGACCACAATTTGACATAGACTTACTTCCTTTATTCTTGTTCTTGTGTTTCTAATCAAAGTGGTGCTGTAATCTAATTTTTTATCCTAGTAGCTTTTTGCATGTTTGTAGTGTGTGGAATAATCTACATCTACTGTTTTTAACGCTTTGCACACAGGGAGTTCTTGACATATGACTAGCTTGTGGTAAAATCACTGAAGAGGTATGTGCGATGCAACACTAATGGTTTTTGGTTAAAAAAAAAAAAAAAAAAAAAAAAAAAAGAAAAGTATTTGAAAGATTGAGTTCCAAAGAACGGCTGAAATATTTCTAGTTTACTTCTTTTTGTTCTCTTCCATACATGGTGCAAACTTTTGCAGATTATGGGATACTGACCAGTAACACAATTTTTTCTATTTTACTTTGAATTTAAAAAAAAAAAAATGATTGAAACTGAGAGTGGCGAAGATTTTTCTTGAGTGGGGAAAGACCCCTAAACATGTAAAAAAATACTAAAGCTTCCGTTGTTGTCCGTAGTCTGCTAATTGACTGCGGACACAGATGTAGTGTGTTTTTAAGAAGTTTAAAGATTCTAAAGCTAATATCTTACTAGTCCTACAATCCTACAATAAGTATAATTTTAGGAAATACTTTTTTTATTTCTGATTTAGGAGCAATTTAGTTTGGTAGCAATGACAGCAACTACCCATTAGTTTAATTTGGAATCTGAGACTTCTGTTTTTCATCTAGTTCATCTGAGTTTCAGAATAGTAGATACTAAAATCTTGTTATCATACAGATAAGCTCCCTACCAATGCTACCTTTAATACTGTGGTGTGGCTAGAAATGAGTACTTTCAGACCTGAGAATCTCACCTTTCAAATGTTGTGATTATGAACTGTTTTTCTTAATGAAGCTTGAAAGAATCAAGTCATGTGGATGTGCCTCCTCAGCAATTTTTTTTTTTTTGGCATTTTCATAAAACTTCATAGAAAAGTCCCTAATTTTGGAACAGTAGAAGTTGCAATATTTTTGTTTATTTGCAGCAAATGTTTAATCTGTAGCAAAGTAGCTTTCTTAGTTTTTTTTTTTTTTTAATATATTTATATACAAAGTGCTGATCCTGTGTTTTAGTTCTTATGCTGGAACTGCTGTGACCACTAGAATTCCACTGATTTCAACAGGACCCATGGAAATTACACTCTTTACTCAGTTCTCACAGTAATCTGTCCATGAAGTTGTAAGGTGAATGTGAGGACTCCCGGATAAAAAAGGAAACAAACCAAAACAGTATGGTTTTTTCCCAGAAACATTTGTCATTCCAAATAAACATAAGCCAGTTACTACTAATATTTTTTAGAGTCTTTCTGGTACAATAAAGGTTTGTTTATGTATCTTTCACTTATTTATAGTTTAATTCTCTTGCCATTTCTCTGCAGTTGTTAAAGAGATGAGGTGTCATATAATGCCCTCAGCTGCTTGGAAAAAAATGCAGAAATTGGATGACAGGTACATAACCTGTCATGTTGAAGTGTGCCTCTAAAGTTACCAGAGTCTTATTAATTTCTCTTCATATTTTTTTACATTTTCCTACTGTATTTCTGCAAACTCCAAAGTGCTTCTGAAAGACATATTTACTAATGCTTATTTTGTTTTACTTGTGCTCAGGAGGATAAACTGAAGTAGATATACGTATGACCACAGTCACAAAATAGCATCAGAGATGTATGAAGCACTTGCTAGATTTTTACCACTTCCAAGTTAACCACTCATTCACTTTATTAAGGAAACTGGTTTATCTATTTTTACTATAAATCCCTTAAATAGCTGTACATAGTTTGTTTTTATTTGTTATATGTTTATGCTTTTACAGCCCAAAGAGCTCACGTATTTATTTTAAATTTGAGGGAATTATTAATTTTTTGCATATTAATATTGCATATATTATTAAAATCTTCTGAAATAAAATCTTTTGAAAGACAAGTATCTTTGTTTTACCTTTGCTTAAACTTTTGTCATCACTACTCTTTTCTCAATGTAGTTGTCTGAGCACTTTACTAGTCCTGACAACCTTGCATGCAGCTTTCAGCTCCTTACTTTCTTCTTGGTGGCAGTTTTTCTCTGTGAATATGAAAGTTGCTCCTTCTGTTGCTTTTTATAGAAACGTTTGAATTTTGTTCTATAGTATTGTACAAATGAGGTGATCTATCTTGTTTAAAATATAATTTATAGTAACAGTGTAATGGATCTTCATTACTCTGAAAGACTTCTGTAATTGCTGTAAAGGTATAATTTAGCTCTTGCCATGAAGTGATACGGGCCATGACACTAGTGTCTCATGGGATCTTTAGAAGAATTTACAGAATTTCTGTAGAAAAAAATGAAAATTAAGTGCCTAGAAATTCACGGCCCCTGAGTACTTACTGTATTTTTATGTGCTTGATGTGTTTTAAAATATAAATATGCAACCTGATAAATATTTCAGAATTTAGAATTTAATTTGATAATCATGAGAGCTGATGGAATAGCAGCTACCAGAACTACCCTGTCTGCCTGCCCAATACTTTATCTGTACTTGAAGCAAATATTAGTGCTACTTCTTGTTATAGAGGATGGAGTGTTTTGCTGATGGACTGCTGCTGTAGTCATGATGGTTTTTTTTAAAATTTGAGTAAAAATAGATCTATGGGAGAGAATTTGTACAAATGCAAAGGAATAAGATTGTTAGAAGTGCACAGTTATTGGGGTGAGGGAGGGGGGAAGGAGAATGTATTTAGAAAGTGATTGCTCCAAGCTTTACAGTTACAGTAAAAAAAAAAAAAAATCCAATGTGCAATCAAAATTAGGAGGGAGGGAAGTATATTTATCAGAAGTTTCAGATCTGAAATGGAATGTAAGGGATATCTAGATTCTATGTATTTTGGCTTCACACTCCTATTATTTCTAGACTAATTGGAAAAAAAAATGTAATGATTACTTTTAGTATTTTTACACTGTTTAATTGCATTTCACTCATCTTCTTGTAGTACTTAAAGTGATACACTACATTTATAGAGATTAGGCAAGAAACACTATGGGATCATGTGTGGGACCATGCCATACTATGCCTCTGCAAATACAGAAATACCTGAAGTTATCGATCACCTACTACTGACTGAGTATCCCCAGAGCAGAAATGATTTCTAAGACAAGTAGCAAGTCTTTGTGGTAAAAGATAAATTATTTTTAAAAGAAAAACTATAGGTTAATTTCTGCTTTTGTCAGTTGTGATCAAGTGAATTGTTTTAGTTCTGTGAGCTATCTCAGAACTGAAGCTTAATACATCTTATTTGAAATTTATATTAAATCTTGTATAGTAGTGCATGTTTCTCAACTCTGTAAACTTGCACTGAAAGAACATGTGCATATGCTATTAGTATTTCAGCAGCAAGCTGCAGATTATTGTGAATGTAGTTCCTGTACTGATCTTCATCGTATTTGTCGAGTGCCTTTTGAGGTGCCAATGATTTGTCTCTTAAGAGGTTGTTGAAGCAGAAGGGTCTTTAGTGAACTTATTTTTGTTATGAAACTTGATGTGTATACACTTTGCATAGTTTGAATTAACATGTTTTACACATGGCTCTTGGGTTCTCTTGAAAACATTTCACAGGAGTGTTTTCAGCACTGTGTTACTAGTAGGAGAACGTCTCTCTGGGCACATAGACAAGGACGCACTGTAACGTAGGGCACTTTTTTTTGTGAATCTTATGTACCTGAAAAGAGGAAATAAAGTATATACAGACATATTATTTACCACTTAATGTAAGCTGAAAACCTCTCTCCCAGTCTTAAGTTATTTTAGAATTATTGGTCTTCATCTTTCTACTTGCTAAAGGTAGTGTCAGTTTTTTATTCCTTTGCCTTTTATTTCTGACCAGTATGTTAAATGATGCATAAACTCTTGAAGTTATTGTGTTTCTAAGACTTGATAGTTGTAATATTCAGTAAAGAAAATCTACAAGATTCTTGGCACTGCAGAAAAGTCTGATATGAATTTAATATTGTATAGGTATGATTTTGTTGTGAATGGATACTGTATCTTTGCTATGTATTGAAAATGAGTAAAAAAGAGAAAACAAAACAAAACCATTTCCTTTAATACCCTACCTGGCTGTGGCAGAGATGCATTTGCTTACATCCGTATATAAAAACAAGTGTGTTTATGCGTCTATTTATATATATTATATATGTGCATATAACTGAAGTCATTATTTTTAAAGTACTATATCATTGTATTAAAATTACAGCTGGATTCTGCTACTTTTAAGTAAGCAATGTTTTTAATTCCCTATAATGTTTACAGAAAACCTAGTTGCTTATGTATGCTTTCATGAACAATAAATATATGCCCAAAAAGTGTAATTTAAATGGAGTGTGTGATAATATTTTTCTAATAATATGACTTTAGAAAGTTAATTTTTACTTTTCTATTACAATATGTGCATAGAATTTAATTAAACCAAAAACAACAGGCTTATCACAGTGTTTTTAAACAGACAATACTCCTGAAGTTTTTGGGCTTATTTGTATTACATCTTTTTAAGCTACTATGTGATTTCACTAGTGCGTAGTGTTGCAGGTATCTTTGAGTCCCAAGGTATAACTGTATTTTGACAAAGTAAAATTGAAGTTTACAGTTCATACAGAATTTTAAGAAGGATGGGTGCACAAATAATTAGCCTTGCAGGAGAATGGTTTGCAACTGAATACTACAATGGGGTCAAAGAAGTATTTGTTGCATTCTGATAGTATATTGTGCTGTTCAGGTATAAAAATGCTAGAAGGTAAGGATTGCCATTTTACGTAAGTTTCACAGAAATGTGAAATTACCTTCTTGATATTTGAAAAATGTACCTTGTTATTCCCAGCAAATAACTATATTGGTAAAAAAGCAATTAAAGCTAATTCGCACACATACTCAGTACTGTGAACTTCTGTACATGAATTAAAGGTATTTTAAAATGTTGAATAATTACATCATTTCATATTTCCTTTGTGTATCACAGTGTAAGTGACTCTTCCCTGTAGTTAGGGTAGAATATTTAGCTCCATGATGCAAATGATTTCCTAAAAATTTCCTGTCTCATGAAATGCAAAAGGTAATCAACACAAGGTGTACTTGAAATTTGAACCTGTGTACATACCTGTAATTGACACTTTAGCAGGAGACTGTGAAGTACTTCTGCATTTTAGTAGGTAAAATATCTCTGTTTATCTAATCTGATCACTTTCTATACAGTTTATGGAATGTATATTCAATAAATTCTTTGTGTGAAAGAAAAGGAAGAAAGACTGCATTCATCTTTGTTTTCTTCAGCTGGGCAGTGTAGGTAGAGGAAACAGTAATACAATAAAAAGCACCTATAGCTTTCATTTTTTAAGCTTCAGTTTAGTCACGTTTTAAAAATACTGTGAAAATAATGGAATATCCAGAAGTTTAATACAATAAAAATTTGAAAAATTAATTCCCTGACCCTCTTTACCTGTAGATTTGGAGTAAAAATATCTTGTGCCTGTCATAATTGTTTCAGTACTTTACAAATAGAAAGGTACATTCTGTTAAGCTGGAGTCAAGAAAGAAAATACTTATGTTATCATACAGTGTGATAATCATATTGAAAGTGATGGGAATTCTTTTCTGTATATTCCATTATTGCTACTATTCAAAGCTGGCTAAGCACATTCGAAACAGGGGACTTCTTAAAAATGGATTCTGATCTTAGACTATATGTATGCAAATGTATGCACACACTTTTTTCCATTTCTACATGAAAAATGTAGCTGCACTTGTTTGATAAAAGAAATCCAGTGCAGTTTTAAGCAGTTCCCAGATCTGTGTCTGTCAGTGTTCATGGAGTGATCCAGAATGGCTCTCTTCTTCATCCTAACAGCTGAGCAGTGTGGATAGTCAGAAGTAATCAGTTTATTCAAGTTCACTTCTTACAATCTTTTATGTAAAAGTATGGATATACATTTACTGAACTTCTCCTAATTAGAGAATTTTGATAATGATTAAATGGAACACCTTTCAGCGTAGATTATAATGTAGCAAAAGTGTACATGGAGTGAAAATCCACATTGGAGAAAAATAAATCTCTTTCATTAGGTAATGTTGATATCTGCTATTGTATTCAGAGCTGATTTACTACATTTACAAAATAAGTATTGTTTTTACACTGTATCTCATGTCTACTTAGAGTATATGAAATATACATTTTTATTTAGTTAGAATAGATTTTTGAAATAAACTTCCAAGAGCTGTGTTGGTAGCTCTGCATAAAGCTAAAACAGTAACAGGTGGTTTGTCATTTGTCACTTTTTTTAATAACTTGAAATGAGCAGTATGCATCTGAGAGCAGGACCTGGCCTTTGGAGTTGGTTTTATAACTTGAAGTCATTGCTATGGAAACACAGCACGATCTCTCAAGACTGATTTCTAAAACTGCAGTGTGATTCAACAAATAAAGAACAAACCAGAACTCCAGTTGTATTTAGAAGACTAGTGAGAAATTTCACTGCCAGTCGTTGTGATTTTAATGGAAATCTCTTGGAAAATTCTCATGTACTATGGTGGAAAATAATTTTGCCGTAAAGCTAAGATTGACTACTTGTTAAGGTCAGATAACCGGTTAAGGTTTGATAGGTATGAATTTATATGTTGCAACATATATATTTCAACAGTGCAATATTTTATAATGTCATTACTGCTAATCAAAATAATTTAATAACAATTAATTTGATTTTGAAAGATTTATTTTTAAAAGCTGATAACCTCAGAAAGCAATGTTAATCTATTAGTAGCATTATTAAGATTTTTCAGGGGAGAAAGAAGTAACCAGACATTTACTTTGTGAGAAGCTCAGCAGTCCTTATATTGCCTCATATGTGATTCTTGGTGGGTACACACATTTTATTCCAGGTGAGTGAGTGAGTGAAGATCTGCTTTCAAAAAATACATTCTGAAAGCACAAATGGAAATCAGCATTAGTCGTACTGTTAGCATACTAAAAGTACATCTGCTCTGCTATTTAGGTCCAGCCTTTGGCAAGCTTCCTGATGTACTACTAGCATTTGGAATTTATTGCATGTTTGTACATTATTTTTTTTTTTTTTCAGAAAGCATTAGAGAACAAGCACAAAGCCTAAGTTTTGGCATTAATGAAGGCAGGCTAAAAATATCTCACACTAAACTTTAAGGAACAATTTCCTAAACCTATAAAAACAATAATAAACCTTTTTTTTATTTTATTTTCCCCAGAAGAAAATACAGCAAACATAGTAGGTAAGACATAATAACATAGTAGGTAAGACATAATAACATAGTAGGTAAGACATAATACAATATTAAGACAAAATTTTAAAAATACTTAAGACCTGTGTACTAGAGGCGTCATTAATGCGTATTTCTAAAACACGTCACAGGCAGACAGATAGGTGATAGTGTGTTGGTAGAGCTGACAGATAACAGAGCATAAAAGGAGCTTTCAAAGAAGATAAGGCTGTAGTAGAGAAGTTTAAAGTGTTTTGTATCTATGTTTATTGCAGAAGAGGTTAGAGTTTTCCGTGCTGGATCCAGTATTCGTTGGTGATTAATCTGAAGAAATATTCTAAGCCAAAATGTCATGCAAGTAATTTTTGAATGGATCGATAAAATGAACAGCAATAAATCACCCAGTCTCAATAGCACTCACTCAGGAGTTTTCAAGGAACTCATATATGATTTAACTGTTAAGCTGTTAAAAATATTGGATACTCTGTTGTATGGGGTAGTCACAGGGAGGAAATAAGTCAAATGTATCAATTTTAAAAAGACTTCTAGGAGGGATGCTGGGGACTGTAAACAAGTCTGACATCCATGCTGGATTAAAAAAATAGCAATAACAGACATTTAAGATAGATGTATTGGACAATATCGATATGGCTTTTCCAAAGCGAAGTCATGCACCACAAATCCATTACGTTTTTGAAAGTGCAGTTGAAAATGTGGTCAAGGACAAGAAACTTTCAGCAAGGTGCTTAGCCTTCAGAAGGTACTAAATAAATAAGTAGAGGAAAGAATCTTAAATAGATTAGTTGCCAGTAAAAGTTAAGAAACAGGTAATAAAAAGGTTTAACTTACATATCAGCAGACGGGTACTATTTACTAGTGATACACAATTTTTGAAGATAATAAAAATTAAAGCCCTAATTATGTAAGACTAACAAGTGATAAAATGGCAGCTGGAAAAACAATGTTGACAGATATGTATCACTAAATACTGTACATATACAAAGCTGTACTACATGATAGTGGTCTCTTACTGCTTAAAATAGATACTTGGCTGTCCTTTTGGCTAGTTCTATAAAAAAATTAAGCTCAGTGACAGGAAACAATGAACACATCAGGAAAGAAAATTGAAAGTATCACTATGCCATTGTACAAATGTGCATTGTGCTTCTGTCTGGAATACTGGTTATGCCCTTTTTTAAAAAAAAAAAATTGAAAAGATACTTAAGGATCACAAAAATCACAGATTAAAAAGCTTTTGAACTGAGGAAAAGAGTACTCAGCTTCATGAAAAATATTTTTTTCAGAATGTGGTGATGGACTAGAATAATTAAATGGCATGAAGAAAATCAATAGAGAACAACTTTATGTTCCTTATCACAAAAGAGGGAAGTAATAAGGAACTTCCTTTTCTTGTTTAAACAAAGAAAAGGAAGTATTTTTTTTTTCATTCAATACAGTTAAATTATCAAACTCATTGCTACAGGATATTGTAGAAATTGAAAATCTGGTACGTGTAAAGTAACATAGTATTGATCAGACTTCTACTTCATTAGCAGGGTGGTCTAGATGCAACTTTTGCCTCAAAAAGTCTCTGTTCAGCTGATTGTCAGAAGGCAAGAGAAAGTATTTATGGAACTAAATATGAGTAAGAGTTCTATTTCATATACTGCTTCAGGTATTTTGTGATAGACATTGTATTGATTTCTGTATGGAAAGAAAAAATGTCTTAAGCTGTTTCTGAAATTAAGAAGGATATTCAAATTGGAAGCAGAAAAGGGAGGAGAAGTTGAGAAACTATGATTTGGTGGCAACTAATTAGTATTTTTGTTTTGTTTGTGTGAGGTTGAATGTTGTTGTTAGCTTGAAACTATGGAACATCATAGGAGTATCACACGTGCTATGCTCAAGCAGAGCCATTTATTTTGAAGATATTAAAGGACTGTGGTGTTGCAGCTTGTCTACCATGAAAAGTAAACCCCAGATGGGCTCAAAATAGGCTCCACATTTTGCAGGAAAATTCAGCCTACCCCTGTCCAGCTGTATCAGCCTGGTGCTATGGATGATCAGTTTGACTGCAGCAAGTTTTGGAGCTTAGCAAGAGGCTCTGTGGCATTAGGTGTCTTTGAATATGGATTAGAAAGGTAAAGAAGGGGACAACCAGAGACTCATAAGACTTCCAGGGGATCCAGCACAGAGACTGTAATTTGATGAAGTTGGAATGTAATTTGCTTTATAATCCCCCCAATTTCTCTTCTGTTTGGCCGTGGGGAACTTTATACAAGTTAATGATTGTTTTTCCTTTATGTAGTCATTTATGTTTATACATTTAATTTCATCAGCAATTTTATTTCCATATAAAGTTAAGTCTCATAAAGTCTTTTTGCAAAATTCATGCAGTTCTGCAATTTGACCTATGACTAATCCTAGTCCATGCAAAGAATAAATAAATTCTTTAGTTATTATGATCAGAAGTCTTTGGACTGCTGATTGCTAGTTCCCACTTATGACACAGCTTGATAAGTGACTGTGGAATCACTTCTAGGGTCTATTACTGTAAAATAAAACCTATTGCTTAAACCCTTTTTCAGCTACATCTGAGGTGAGAATCTAGATTAAATTAATTCAGTGGGAGTGGAAATATGATAGATCTTTATTGGAACACAGCCTTTTAGGAGCAACATGAGACTAATCACATGACATGATGTAGCAAATTCTTTGTAAATGTGAGATGTTTTCAACCGTATTTCTTATTCATCCAAAGGCTCTTTGAATGAATCTACAAAAACTATTGATTAGGCTATCAACTTTATCAGCTAAGTCTCAGATTTAGAAAGTTTTCCTATAAAACTCTGAAAATAGGAAACTAATGAAAAGTTGGCTAGTTATATGAATGGCAATGCTACAGTTGGCATGTAAAACATGTAAATTATCTATTATTATGTAAAACACTGATGTTTAATGGGGAAATTTTCAGGTGTTACAAAGGAAAAAATGAAATTGCTTGTTTCCTTCAATAGCCTTTGAAAACGCCACTCAATACTATCCTAACAATTTCTGACACTTGGCAAGGGATGTTTGCATAGTTATCTGTAACAGAAACACATGCTTATTAAGGATTTAGCAAATGGCATTAGTCTTTACTACAGCTTGTCTGTAAAGTGTTTTTCTGTGGTGAAGTAGTTCCTTCATTGTTTTTGTTCTTATTTTCTCCTTTTTCATTTGAGACTGATTCATGTAAAAAAAAAGTCCATGTTCTTAGTTTTATGTACACAGATGGTTCTTCCAAGCCCTGAATGTGCTTTCCTGAGTCTAAGAACTCGTTTGTTCATTATAGGGATCTATATTGGTTTCTTTTTATTTGTACAGGGAAGGAGAGAGAGGGATTGCACATCCCATAGATGCAGCTTGAATATGTATGATACATGGGAATGTGGGGGAACAAAGGGGATGTTCATCATTTCACACAAATCAGTTCATCCTTTTATCTCTCTGAAAATTTAATGCCTAGACAAATTTTCACTGCAGTAATATGCAACTAAATATAGTACAACCAAATCTATTCGGTAAGCATGTAAAGAATAGCAACGCAGAGGAAATTTGCTTCTCTGATGATATTCATATTGTCCTCTGCCGTGTTTGCCAAGTGACATAGTACACATTCACATGTATTTAGCTCTCTTTCTAATTTGGAATCTGAAGTACTTTTCTGTACCAAGTCTGTATTGATCAAAAAATAGATAAGAATTTTAAATTGTAAGACTAATTGATGTACATTAAAAAAAATTTTAGAGCTACCTTGCAAAATGTTCATACTTAGTATGATTATAAAGGCTTTTTCCTCTGCCAATATTCAGCCTTTACTTAAGAAACCTCTGAGAAGAAAGTGAACATGCAGAGAACGCAGAATATAGGGATTTCTGCTCTTTTTTTTTTCTGCATGTGCTTGAAATCTACCAAATAAGGCTGTCATATGATATAGAACTTGTGTGTTTAACCCTACACACTCAATGATTCTTTTAGTTGAGATTTCATAAAATGTTAACTTGTAGCATGGTGATTTTTGAGCTTTGGTTTAGGCCCTAAACAGATTTTCCAAAATCTTCTAAAAGAACAGAGAAGCCAGCATATATATTTGTGTGATAAGAATACGTAACATGCTATGTACATAAAAGCATGGCAGCAACATCTAAAAAGCATTTCAAATCAGAATAAACAAAGAGAAATTGAATAAATGTTTATTTTGCTTCCTTAAACCATATTTTTAGTGCCAGTGCTCTCTAGGGAGCAAAAAGCTCGAGGTGGCTAGATGCAATGTTCGTGTGTTTTTAAACTACAGTAAAATCTGAAATCCTGAAATCTCAGATTTTAAGCCCTTCTTCCACGTAATGACAGCATGCTCAGCTTTTATGCATTTACTGCTTGCTGATGTCACTGGTATTAGGCAAAGAAGTTATAAAGGAAGACAGACTACTTTGCGAAACTAACAGGTTCAAAGGTGTCAGTCCACAGATTCACATGACAGAGCAACGATATGACATTTGCCTTACCTGAGCCAGCACCATTATAAGAGCAGCCTCAATAGGGAAGTGGCATCCAGATTAGAGACAGCATACAGTAAATTCAGTGTTTTTAAATCAAAGTTATAAATCTCTGGAACAAAACTCAAATGTCATCATCCATTTGCAAGCTCTGACACTACTAAGACAAAACCAGGCACTTTTTTCTCTGTACCTAAGTTCTTGTGCAGGCTACAGAGTACTGGATGGAAAGATGTAGCCTGCGCTGAACAGCCCTGCTAAATCATCAACTTGTAGCTCACTTCCACAAGAAACAGGAGGAAGAATCAAATGTATTTGGGGCATGTACTCTGGAAGCCAATGCCACCCACATTAAGTTTGTCACATTTCTCCCCTGCTGAGGTGGGGAGAAGGCACTCCTCCAGAGGGAGCTGGGAAAACTCTGTTAACAAGGAGGGCAGAGCAGCAGATTTTGAATGATCTGTAGAGCAGATGGGAATAGAAGCAATTGACAGAGGGAAATGGAAGATGAGGCTCTGCTAGAATTGACAAGGATATATTACACTTAATGCATAATGTGAGTCTAATGTGATGTGTTAGTGTAAGATGTGTAAAATTCTGAGCTTACTTCTGAAATGTGTTTTTGATTACTACCCCAAATTCATGAAATTATAGGGATGTTATGCTATTCGTAAATGTTTCACCTAAGTTCTTCCCCCTCTCTCTCTGTTTTTATATTTGCATATTTTGTTGTACCACAGGTGCAGAAAAATAACAACATAATGTCTCTTGGTGAGATTCTTAGAGGACGGGTGATTTTTTTTCTATTTGAATGAGACTCAAGATACAAGATTCAGTTCCCAGCTGTGTTACAGAAACTTGCTGGCCTCAGGCAATTGCCTCAGTCCCCCGTGTGTAAAACAGAAGTAATATTCCTTATCTATTATGATTTGACTGTCTGATTTATTCAGTTGTCAGAAGTGGTTTTTTTAGGCAAAGACTGTTGCTTATGATTTGTGTGCAGAGCACAATGGGTACCCTGTCACTGTCATATGCTTATCTAGATGCTGCTAAAACATAAGCTGTCTTCATAAGCTAAAAATCTCAGAGCTTTTGTCTGGAAATGCCTGATGTTTCTGCTTTGTATTTAGAGCAGTTAAAATTCAGCTTTAGATGCAGCTGCACAAGAATAAGGGTTGTCTAATCAATACCATTCTTTTTTTTTCTGAACTAGAAAAATGGATATTTGCAGAAGAATTCTTTTATCAGGAGGTACTATAATTATACCAGTTGTGCTGCTGAGAGTGATGACAAGTAAATAGTGGAGTTCCCTTACGCCAGAGAGAAATAAGGGGCCAAGAGGGCCTCAGGGAATACTGCAAATTGTATATGCTGATTATGTGAGAAAAAGATTGCCGCAGAACCGCTTCTTCCAGACCTGCAGACACTATTTGAGGTGACTGAAGAACCTACCGTTTTATTACTTTTCTGCTTCATGCCCTGCTCCTATAGTCCATGGAGGAGAGAGCTTACAACATCTATGCTTCCTGCAGTTCCCATTCCTATCTCACTGCCCCGTGCCAACTCCCACTCTTGCTGCCTCCTGCTTACTTTGCAGTTACCCCATACTTACAATTTTCTAAATTTTCTCATAGCTAAGATTACTACACTGAGAAGTGAAAGGGAGGGGCTGCTGGGGTGAAAGAGTGGGTCTTTGAGAAAAACTCAAAGTAGCAGATTCCTCGTTCTTTGATGGCAAAGGAGCATTCAGCAATGCATACACCGAGGAGCGGTGTGCAGGCATGGAAGGTAACCTCAGCACTGGACTGTGATATGTCCCTAGGCAAATAACTACAGAACTAAATCCTGTGGGTGCAGTATATAAAGTAAGGGGTTGTACTCAAGCACTTTGTTGGCGTGACAAATCCAGTTTCAAGTGCAGGATGAAAAATGACCCTGAACTGCCAGTGGCTTAAGCCAGAGTATAGTTTGCTTTTTTTTTTGAAATTTCTGGTTAGATACTAACCTACCAGCAAGAACAAAATTCTGAGCATTGATCCTTCCCACATCCTCAGACAGGATTTAATGCATGAACAAGACTAGCTCACAAGATAGCAAATTGGGTAAATACAGTACGGACAAGAAATCATGAAGTGAAATTCAGAAACTGTGAGACAACAAGTTGGGAAAATCGAAGGAAGCAGATGAAAGGGAGTAGGATAAGGTTGAGACATGAACTGTCAGAAAAATGAAAGAACAGCAAGTATAGTGAGAAGTACTGCTACTCTCTAGCCTGTGAAAATAGCAACGGCTGGGCAATTTATTGAGTACACACACTCAGGAATTCAGAGTTAGCTGGGTTCAGCCAAGGCTTGTGTCATGGAGAGAGAAGCAGCAATCACAAACCAAGACAGTATTAGAAAATAAGAGATAACAGAATTTTTGGGTTAGACGAAGTGTGAGAAAACCTGGGAAAAGCTCCTTAGAAGTTTGCAGTTGGCAGAGTTTGGAAAGAACGCAATTTCATGTGACTACTTCCATTTCCTTTTGCATCTTCTTTGCTCAGATTGCTAAATGGATCATTTTGCAGTGGATTGCTTGTTGGTGTCAGAACTACTGCACAAGAAGAGCAATTTGTATGAAATGATGAGCCTTTTGTGCATTTCCAAGTACAATTCATCTTTCCTAGTGTAGGTTATGATGAACTGAATGACTTGGTCATTGGGTAGTGTGTTTTTAGATACCCTTAGGATGTCACACTCTCTGACGTACTGTAAGAAGACAATAATTGTTTTTTTTGTGGTAACCATAATCGATTTTAGTCATTAAGCTTTTAAATAAATGATTTTTTAAGATGTAAATATAGAGTAGCTTTATGCACACATAGATGCATATTCACATAGATTTTCTATATAGATACAGAGACTCATTTAATTATTTTTATCTCTAACACCCTTTTATTTAGCTCCTAATTGTAGCCAAGTGGTTCAGTTTACTCTCTCTTGTTTTAAATGTGTGTAAATAATTTTCATAGTTTTTACAAGCTCTGTTGGTTTTGTTACTTAGTCCAGATGAAGCTTAGTCTGGAGTCGTAGCTCATTTTGTAACTAAAGTGTTGAAGTTGTTACTGCCAACTTATTGTTCTTTATCATTATTAGTATTTTAGGACTGTAGTGCCTGAGGATAAAGAGTGAAATATCTGCAATTTTCTGTTCCAGAAACGTTAATAGGTTTATCGCCTCCTGTTCTCATAGAGGAGAGAACTGCATTCCGCAGCTCATCCTGTCCTGTATGATAGGTCTACTGCACATGCACAGAGCAGCTGTGGCCTCACAGAAATACCAGTGTTAGTGGCACACACATGAAACATTGAACTTGTATGCAACTCGTAGAATGGCTACCTGTTGGAGACATCGGGCTTATAGCACATATGCAAGGTAGCCATACAGTGGAGAAGCAAGAAAACAAGTGTATACTCTGGAAGCATCAAATGCAATGCATATGGTCAGGGCTGAACTATTGCACTTGCCCAGGGTGGCTGGCGCTCAGGGGAACAGCCAGGCTTGGGCAGCACCAAGCAACCCTCACACATTCAACAACTCCAGAGCTCCCAGGATAGGCCAGTTCTGCACTTGTCCAAGGGTGCAAAAGGAGAAAGGCCTGAGAGCAATCTGAGAGGGCAGCTGGGAGCTGGCTGCTCTTACACCCTCTTGCAGAACAGTTCCTGCAGGTGCCCTCAAAACAGGACCAGCACCACCAATGGCTATATAACTGACATAGACTGGGAAAATACAGAAAGTGGAATGGAAGCCAATGCAATACACAAGCACATGCAAACTGTAAGGCAACTGGGATCATGAACAAATGCTCATAACCACCATTCCTAGGTTGATTGCAATAACATTTTTATTTGTTAATTAGGTCCTGCAAACTGACAATCAATTGATGTCTCAAACTACAGCCTGTACAAATCTCAGCAATCTATTCAGCAGTTAACACACATATATTGTATGAAATTACTCTGGTTAAGTGGAATGTCAGCAGCATTTATTACAAAATTATGCAGTACCTAGAGCCTTTTACATAATGTTTTGCTAAGATTCCATTAAATTATTATATGTTTTTGTCTCATAATTTAGAACATATTTGGTGAATGATTTAGATTCCTTTTTCTTCCCATTAGTTTGTATAATTTTTTAAAAAGCACGACTAGTTTATAACTTTTCATCCAAATAAGCAAAAGTAGCCATGGTATAAATTACATAAGCTATTTAGTAGTTCAGACAACACTTGGGCCATTAAAAATGCTTGAGCAGCTAAGTTATTGTAATTCCACTTGCAAAACGTCCTGATTTTTTTCTCAAAAAAAATGTTTCAGGAGATCAGTTAGTATTTTTTTTTTAATAGAATGCAGAAAAGGGGAATAAATTGAGCTTAGCAGAACTTTACAAATGAGTGTGTCATTGCACATAATTAAAACTTGAAAATTAGCAAAACAGCAAACAAACATTCAAAACACAAGTTTTGTACCCTTTACAGAAATAAACTGTATTTATTTCTGTTTAAATGTATCATCAACAATGTCAAATTGAATTGTCCAGGACAATCAAACACAGAAGTGCTGTACCTATACCGTTTTTTCTTTAAATAATGTAGTTCATGTAGGGGGGTGGGTAAGGGGTGATGTTTCACTATAGTGCCTTCTTTACATAATGCATGTACACAATGCATACCTCATACCTATGCTGTGAAATTTCTAATTACTCTGCTGTATCCTCTACATTCAAAATGTTAAGGCATTTCCTGAGCTTTCACCTCATTTTAGGTTGAATACTCAAAATATTAGGCAAAGAGAAGAAATATATAATAATAAATAACACACTCATATACATCTATGTATATATGTTTGAGGCCACATTCTTCAAATTACTTACATGCTTTTGACAAAACAAAATTCCTTTGTCCTTCGTTAAGCCTTTCTGCCAAGCAACGTGGCTAAAATATCACTTTGCTAGGAGAGGCTGTTGGGTATAGTACATTAGGAATTACCCTGATGATTTAGAGTCAAGTACCCTGCTCCTGACCCTGGCACAGGTCTTCAGCATGGCTTTTGAAAAGCCATTTTCCCACTTTGTGTCTCAGCTTTGGCCTGGCATTTGAGACGAATAATACTGATTCGCCATTACACAGCACTGCAAGATCTACAGATCTACAGTGCTTTGCAAAACAGTGTTCCTTTGTTGACAGTATTTCTTCTTATTTGGAAGTCCCAGCCCTTATGTCCCAGCTCAGATAATAAATAGTGAAGCAATAGTCACATAATTTACATTTTATGTATCTAAAACCAGTTATTGAGAACCTCCAAAATCTTGTTGCCTGGATTGTTTACACAGTTACTGGTGAAGGCAGGCAGCTTCAGGAGAAGGCTACATGATTACATGAATATCTCATTCCAAGTATATTACATTTTCCCAGGCCAGAAAGAGACTCAGCTGAAGTTGAGAAATAGAGAAATGTGAATAGAATAAAGAGAGGGAAAGCAAAGGAACATAAAAACAGAAAATGTGCAGAAAATAGGACGAGAACAAAAGAAAAGAAGCCAAAAATTAGAATTAGGGTTTAAACTAAGTTTTACTTGTTTTTTTTTCCTTCTAGTCTGATGGCTTACTTCTTGCAACTCTTTTTAATATGTCATTTGAAATTGAATATTTAATTTAAATTTCATCCAAAGAATAGCTTGAGGTTGCTTCTAGATAATTCAGCAGTAATAATCCTATCCTACTCTAATAAACTGTGAGGCTTTTGGCCTCAGAGATTAACCTGATAGTGATTATTATCTAATAAATAGGGAACTTCCTCAGGCTATCATTATCTTCTTTATAAATCTTCAGACTATACTAATAACTGGTCTGTTTTACTTTGTAAAAGGAATAAAAACATAGTAATACAAGACCTTGCTATGTAGACCACTCTGTCAAGTCAGAGGTAGAGAGAAATTGCTGGGAGAGTCTTTGGTGAGTTTTGGTTTACAAGCAGAGCGCAAAAACTGAAAGTACGTAAAATATCCTGCAAAGCAGAGGCTGACACACAAAGATCTCCATGCATTGCTGTTGATAATGAGCTAAGGCAAGAAAGAAGAGGGAGAAAAAAGATGACAAAAAAGTTGTCTGTTTAATTTTGTCTCCTTTTACTGGAGGTGATCACATAAATGCGGTAGGTGGGATTTGTCCAAATTCACTTCTGGCCAGCTGAAATTTTGCAGAGGCCAAAATAAAAGCAGATCCATAGGCTTCATGTAATCCTATTCATGGACTTCAGGAATATCAGGTTGGCCACAGACAAACATTTCAAGACTTTGGAAAAATGCATCAAGAACTAGCCTCTGTACTTAGAAGTTGGGTTTTTTTTCTTTGTGTTTCCCTTCTGAGCTTGAAGTATTAGCTTATTACGTTAGAAATTACTGTAATGTCAGTAGATCTACGTTGCTGCTGGAGAACCAGAGCACTTCGTAGCTTCTAGACCTGACTACACACTTCAGCTACATTTGCCTCTTTTGTAAGAAGACCTTGCTGTTCATGGATATTTGTGCAAGAAAAACCCAAATGTACAGGAGCTACAGAACTGGACAATTGCAGCCAGCAAGTCGGCTTTGCTCGGGGCCCAGCTGAAGTGTCTATATACCAATGCACGCAGCATGGGAAATAAACAGGAAGAACTGGAGATGCGTGCACACGAGCAGGGCTACGACCTTGTTGGCATCACGGAGACGTGGTGGGACGACTCCTACGACTGGAGCGTCAACATGGAGGGGTACAGGCTTTTTAGAAAGGACAGGAAGGGGAGACGAGGAGGGGGTGTCGCTCTCTATGTCAGCAACCGCCTGGAGAGTGTGGAGCTCCGCCTGGGGATGGAGGAGGAGCTGACAGAGAGCTTGTGGGTCAAGATCAGAGGACGGGGACGGACAGGGGATGTTACGGTGGGGGTCTGTTACAGGCCGCCTGGCCAGGAGGACAGAGCAGATGAAGCGCTCTATAGCCAGATAGGAGCAGCCTCACAGTCACAAGCCCTGGTCCTCATGGGGGACTTCAACCACCCCGACATCTGTTGGAGAGACAACACGGCAGGGCACAGGCAGTCCAGGAGGTTCCTGGAATGCGTCGACGACAACTTCCTCCTGCAGGCGATAGAGGAGCCGAGAAGAGGGGTGCCGTGCTCGACCTTGTGCTCACCAACAGGGAGGGGCTGGTGGGGGATGTGAAACTGAAGGACAGCCTTGGCTGCAGTGACCACGACGCGGTGGAGTTCAAGATCCATGGGGCAGCGAAGAAACTCCATGGCAAGCTCTCAGCCCTAGACTTCAAGAAGACGGACTTCGGCCTCTTCAGGGACCTGATGGGCAAAGTGCCATGGGAGGCAGCCCTGGAGG